>JANHFX010004834.1:64604-77324 GCA_027560015.1 Chloroceryle amazona | reverse complement strand
GGGGGGGGGGGTGTTTGTTTGTTTGTTTTTTAACTTGAGAAAAAAAAAACAGCTGTGGATTTGGGTTTCTTATTTTCAAGTCTGAGTTCCTCTTTTAGTCAAATAACTCATTACTTCATTATAGCCAGTTAGCTTCACATGGGCAAAAACAAGACTTCTGGAGACATACGCAGTATTAAATTTCTGCAGATAGCTGAATGGAAAACTTCAGAGGAACTGGCACCTATGGGATGCTTTGCTAATGGAAAGCAGTTTTGGGTGAATACATGTACTCTGGTCTATGCAGACTTGCAAAAATCATCACAGGAAAAATTAAGGATTCCACTGAAGGCAACAGCAAAAGTCTTAGAGACTCAAATGAAGCCATGAAACCCTCCACAACTTTTATACATGGTGGCTGGGATTTGTCACCTCTAACCTCTGCAGTCTCATGGTCACCTATCCTAGGCTACATCACCTATGTGTGTGTCACTGGAGGTGACACCAAGAGGGGGAGCCACCCCACCAGCTGCAGGGTGGGGATGGACTGTCCCTCTGGTGGTGCATGACATAGCATAGAGATCAAAATGCCTTTTGATCTCCCCAGTCTTGTCTTGAACACACAGGACATGTGTTCAGCCTCAGCAGGGACTTCTGGCACCTCCATCTCCTCACAGTTCACTGTCCCTCTCTGCTACAGGGACCCCTAGGACTCCACACCCCTGCAGCCAGCCCTCCTTTCCCTCTACAGCCACCAACCAAGGAACGCTTAAAGGCAAGAAAGGAGCAGAACTGCTGTTAGCAGCACTCCTGATGGTCCACCAAGCACACTCCACATATCTGTGAAGAGAAAAAGAGAGCCTGTCCCATCACATTTCACAAGCAGCAGGTACTACTGTGCATCTCACCAAGAGCTGCCCTTCCAAAGGGCACAGGCTGGAAAAAAAAAAAAAATCACTTAGAAATCTGTTTGCAGAAAGATAATTCAGTCTTGCTCATAAATCAGGCCACTCCATTTCACTGCCAAGATATTCAACAAACTTCTTTTTCAGGCTGCTCATTTTTCAGTCCTTCAGGCTACGTTTAACCAAGTAATCTCCCCATAAATCCCGGCTCCCGCTGCCATTTATGATGCAGTGGATCTTTTTTAGAAATTCTTAGAATCGATGCATTCCTGCTGCATGACAACCCTCCAACCTCTTCCCTTTTGAAAGAAGCAAAATGGAAATCGGTCCTTCTCCAAGTTTATCAGAAGGGCAGCCAAACACTGATGTTATACAGTAAGATCTTGAACTGGGAACTAGGCAGTTATTTTAATCAGTGGGCTTATTTCACATCTGTCAAGGACGGTATATTTGGAACTGAACAAGCTGTTTCTTCACTGTACCCCTCATCTGAAAAAATGACCCAAGCACAGCATTTCTCAGATGGACTCTTATGGACTTTGGCAAATCCCCATGAAAGAGAGTTTAGATAACACACTAGCTATCATCAGGGCCAGGATTTAAAAAGTGCAAAGAAATGTCCATGCAATGTAGAGCTGGAGCCATCATTGCTGTTTAATCAATCATAGCTATTTAATCATGCCTTCTAGGCGCCATAGGATTATTTGAGGGAATCGCTCAGGTCAAGGCACTGAAATAAAACAAGCTCTTTTATCACTGCCCAGAGTAAAGTGCACAGCAAAGTGATGCAAGTGATGATTTCTGAGCAACTGACAGTAAACAGAGGAGGAAAGTTCTCTGCACCAAGACAGAGTGTGAGCTGGAAAGAAGGAAGAACTTTAAAGTACCACTTCCCAGCCATGCCACCATGCAGTAGTGCAGCAGGATGACAGCATTTTCAGAAGAGCATAACCCTGTCTTCGGGCGTCAAAACAAGCAGAAGGATTTTGGAAAGAACTTGCCTCTGAACTAGCTCTCCTTACCACAATGCAAAGAGAGAACGACTGGGTGGGGACCGGTCTCTGCTTAACATCAGACTTTTGTTTAGCTGTTGAAATAGGAATGGAGCAGATACAAAAACAGGATCCTCAGTGAGTGTTGACAGTGTGAAGGCTCTGCATCATTTGCAGAAATAACTAGGGTTTGTCTGATTCTAGCTTAGGATAGTAACAAATGCCATCCTATGACTCACTGCTTGCCTAGAAACACTTAAAAACTGGATTTAACCACCAGAAACAAACCACTGCTACAACATTTTGACTGCAAGAATTTTTCTTTCTTTTTAATCAGTCATTTGTATAACAAAAGGATTCATAGATGAAGGCATTGCTGACCAGCATGTTCCAACCATCTGAGTCAAAGACACCAGAAATATCACCCCATCAGTCTCATTCAGCCTGCCATACATAAACTCTGTATCACCAGTTGGAGCTGTGGGCTACAACTATGATCACCAATGGTTTTTACAGACCCTGTGCTGCCTGAAGGGACTACAGCTTGTCTGCTGCAGCTCAGGTCACAGAGCTGGTTCCAAATGTCAAAGTAAAGCACAAGTATGTGACACTGTATCATCTTCATCCTTTCACCAGTATCTGGGGAGATTGGATTTGGGACCTCCTGCGGTCAAAAATCTAGTTTAAGAGCCTTTTGGAGTTTCATCCTATTGACAGTAAGGTAGTGAGAGGGAGGACCACCCTCTGCACTTACGTCAGAAGACTTAAAGGACTCTCAGCATGCCTACGTTAGAGGTTTATGTCTCAGATATGCCAGCAAACCAACTGCTTAGTAAGGCTAAAGTGAAGTTAGCTGTTCATTCACCAGCCACCATAGCCCAGGGACTGCTCCAGCCTCACCCACTACAGTCCCTCAGGATCCCCTACACTGCTGGAAAGGGATCACTGTGGAAGGGCAATTACAATTAACAACCAGACAGAAAATGCAGGAGAATAAAACAAACAAACAAAAACAAACCAACCAACACAACCCCCAAACCCAAAAACACAACTGCCCCTCCCAAACAAACAAACAAAAATAAAAAAAAAGCCCCAAAACCTGTGCCCTGTGCTCTCATCACAATCCATCACACACTCTCAGAACAAATCCCGGGGGAAAATGCTTTGACAACCCTCAGAAGCCGGTATTGCTCCAGGGTGCTGAGTATAATGACAAAAAATGCAAAACCACCTGCCACTCTGAGATGAAAAGGAAATTCCATCCTAATCCAGTTACCAATGTCACTAGGAGTACGACAATCTGACAGGTTTGAACAACACCTCCCCTGCCTTCCCCTTTGCAGTCTCATCCTCAGCTTTCCCCTGAAGGGAAGGAGCAGTCTCAGCATTGTCCCTTGACATCACTTTGCCTCTGTTGTAGGACAAGCTTTAGCCCTGGACTGTCCCTGGAGTCTGTTCAGCATGGCCCTGGCCTCTTGCAGGATTGTGATGCAAACCTTTGCTACCTCTTGCGGGTTGACATCCTTCCACCCCTCTGCTCCCTTTCCTTTTCCTGCACGTCTGCTCCATTCCTCTCACCAGGAGTTTCTCACTTTGCAGCTCTGTCTTTCTTTTATCTCCCTTTCCATACTGCATCTTCCCTTTTGCCCTCTGCCCACACAGTCACAGTTCTGTAGTTACAAGAGTCACCCTTCACCGCAAGAGCCTCTCCCACATGGAAGTGAACTCAGAGTGACACTACCATTTTGGTGACATGTTTTACAGCAGCTGCAAACTACACTTTCACAAACTGGGGTCTTAACCACTTCCTCCAACACCCATAAAAACTTAAGTTATTCTTAAAATACTATTTCACTGGAAAGAGCTATAATGCAAGCTAGCAAAATACCATTTCCTTTATTAATGCCTGCGGAGTTACAACATTCTTGCCATGATCTGCCTGCAGATGTACTGTAGGTATTGAGAAAGAGCTCAGAGACTCAAAAGAATCAGGAAATGACCACTTTCTGGGGTACAGAGTCAGCTTGTTTTGTACAAACTGTCTGGCTTACTAAAACAGACTTGTCTTACACTTGCCAGCCAAGCACTATGAGCTACTGATGTATGTCTGGAAAATATTTATGATAAAAATTGGGGTTGCATATAGAATAGCAAGTAGCTGATCCAGCTGGCAAGCAAATTGGGCACAATGTTTATGAGCACAAATATGTTCATCAGCACTACCACCTAGTCCTGAAGAACAGTAGGTACTCAAGGGTCTCCACATGGCCATTAAGAGTTGAGTTTCCTGCAGCCTCAATAGTAAATATAATCCCCGTCTTCAGTAAAATAGGAGTGGGTGTTTAACCGTCTATCATACCATTTGACACAGCAACATCAGGGCTTTTGCCCTGCTGCACTTCGAGATGAAGTGAGGCAATTAAAGCCTTTGAATCTTTGAATTCAGCCAGTATTTCATCAAACAGTGCAACACCTCCGGACTCTGTCGAGCCCCTGGCACTGGGTAAAACAATGCACAGCAAAATTGACATTATTGGATATCAGAGCAACTGGGCATCATTATAAAGGTACGGTCGATGCTTTTTGACACCCCTCCTATGCCTAAGGAGGCTCTGCAGGTTATTAGAGACATGCTGCAGCAGCAAGTTGTGTTGCAAAAGGGACATCCCTAGACCAGTAGGTGCATAACAATGCAAGCCTGTGCCGAGTGGGCACTATGCAGGTGCAAAAGGCTGGAGGGAAATGGAGGAAACAGAAACGGTCTGGGACAGGAAGGTCTCCTGTTGGACATGGCAACCTGAGCATCCTACTGAAACCGCTCTTCTGCACACAGGAGGAGGAGGTGGTGCCCCCCTCTGAGATGTGTTCTGAGGACAATTCTAGGTTATAAACAAGACAATATTACTGGAGCTGCTGTCTCTGCGTGTCTTGCAACTCTGCCTGTGCTGCTGGGGTTCCCTGGTGTGTTCTAGGGCTCCCCAGAGCCTCCTTTCTGGGACGAGTCCTCTGCTGCCCCTAAGAACTGCTGACCTCCCACTGCTCTTGGGTCGCTCCCTCTACACAGCCACCTGATTTCACAAAACTCAAGGAAATGAAAATTTTTATATTCTTAAAAGTGGTCAAAAGAGAGACTGATGCAGCACAACCAGACAAACTTATGTTTCCTTGGGAAGCCAGTCTAGTAACAGCCTGGTAAGGACCCATAGGCTTCCACAGTTGTTCACCAAAATAATTAACCTAGGAATTGCTGTATTAGAGGGCACCTTAATGTTGCTGAGGGAAGAGAAACAAGCTCCCAGCCATCTTCCACATTACCTGGGAAAGACGGAGGGAAACATCTCGTGACATCTAAAACAATCAGGATCTGCTTCAGCATTTGCCCTTTCCAGAAGTGTCCTGAGACTCATTTTGCCAGAAAAACCCATCAAAGCACCTATGCTCCATCACTAGCCCACTAATTTTTCACTGTAGGTTTTTCCAGCCTTTGTGACAATCCTACCTTGGACTGTTTTAAAAGGACCACATAACTATGTGTCATGTTGCCAAAAAGTATGATTTGGCTCTAAATCCATAAATGCTGTTGTTGTTCCATTCCTTGATGAGCAAGGTACATTAGCATGACCTAGTTCCTTGTAGTCCCCCCTGTTCCCATAATAGAAAGAAAACCTCCCATGCCATCCGATTTCATATAAACATTACTTCTTTGTCCCAGCATGGCTTGGCCAGCTTTGGGATCCAAGACTGGCTCTGTGCACACCCTGCTCAGGCTTTCTAGAAATGACTTTCCAGTGCAGGTCACTCAAACTGTAGGATAACTAGAAACTTCAGTGTTTATTAGTTTTTATTTTCTGTGCTGAGTGTATTTTCAATGTTGACTCAGAGTGATAGGTTTTTAAAAAAGAAATAGTTGGTTCCAGATGTCAATGCATATTTTCCTCTGAAGGAATACTGCAATCTTTGTTAAGGTTACGCAGCTAGAAAGACTGCTTTCCCCTGAGTGGCTCTCTTGAAAGGATTTGGGAACACTACGTGTCCCATGTGGATCTACAAATGCAGGTAAGAGTTAGACTCAAGGTCTCTGAAACACATGCTTGGTTAGTATGACACACTTCATAAAGCTAAAATACTGAGTGTGCATCTATGACACAACTTTGGGTTTGCTCTGTAGCGACAATTTTGTTAGGGTGTTGCAGCAAGGCCCAGTCAAAACCAAACATTCCTAGAAGACCTAGGTCTCCAATTTTCCAAGAACATCCTCAGACTAGATGCAAACACACTTCTGGTGATTCCAAATCCTTTTTGACTTCAGTGTCCAAAGGCTTGAAATTATAGAAGTTCTTGAAAAAGAGACATGGGAAAAAAAATAAGTCTTCCACTAAGGACACGCTCAGTCTTTATAGAATGTCTTGAGTTGGATGAGACCTTAAAGATCAACTAGCCCCAACCCCTGCCATGGGCAGGGACGCCTCTCACTAGGGCAGGTTGCTCACAGCCTCATCCAGCCTGTTCTTAAAACATTTCCAGGGATGGGGCCTTTACCACCTCCCTGGGCAACCCATCCCAGTGTCTCACCACCCTCCTAGTAAATAAGTTCTTCCCAATGTCTAATCTAAATCTAACGTGCTCTAGTTTAAAACTGTTGCCCCTTGGCCTATCACCATATGTCCTTATAAATGTTTTGACTGGGTTTGATTGCTCTTCTTCTTTAGTCACCTAATTTCTGGGCTTTGTCTCTCACTCTTAAAATATTCGAACACATCAGGGTAAAGAATTTTTATAAAATAGTTCAAAGATAAGGTCAGAGCACAGAAGGAATACAATTTTATCCCTTCTGGAAATTACATTATCCATCCTTAAGAGCATGATCTAAATTACTCTTGAGCAGCTTCAAAGTTGCATTTGTTTGGATGATGTGCTTAAAAGAACTGTGCTCTGCCTATTACCTAGTGAGGGCTCCTGAATCTGTTAACCAAAATTTCCATTTTCAGAAAGCATTATTTCCATAAACATAACTGCTTCTTGAAAAATATGTTCTACACATCTGGCAGAACATAAGTGTAAGCAAGAATTCATGTCGGGCTTGTTAAGTGGGAAAAAGGATAGGAAGAGAACACCTGCTTCAGGACACATTGAGAAAGCATGTTTTAGCCAGAGGCAAAGCAAACATACTGAGACAAAAATAAATGATATAGACAGCATATCTGCAGTTTGTTGTCTCTGAAGTCCTGTTTTCTTATTTGCAAGAAAACTTTGTATGGCACTCAACTGGGGCCGCTACAAGTTGCTGGAAAATGCTGAGAGGCTGCAAGTAAAATGTGGCAGCTTGAGGGAAAAGATCAATTTATAAATTGATAACAGAGAGCTTTAGTAAGATTTAAATGTACTATTTACACCTTTCTGCAACGGAATGTTCTATTTTCTGTTTTGAAAACTTTTTGTTATTTCTATAAAATGCAGTTAAATCTGCTATGAATCATTTGATTAACAAGTTTTATGAAGACTTGGGTTTTTTCCCCATCCTGTTTTGAGAAAAAAAATTGAAATTGCAAACCTCCCCACAAAATGAAAAATTAAATGGTATCATTGCTCTACAACTATGAGTGGGTGGTGTTGAAAACTACTGTCCTAATAGCACAGGACAAGACTGACGGCACTAAAAAAACGGCTTGAAAATGATACAGCTAGAAATAAACTGCCCTCAGCAACAGAGCACTCCATAATAGGTAGGAAAATATGTTAATTTCCCTACCAAAATAGATTATACAGAACACCATAATTTTGTGTACAACACCTACTTCAAAATGTCCCAAGAAGCTGTAATATCTAAAGTGAGAAAGCAGCCAAACTTGTGCCTATATTCGGCAAAACTTCAATTTTCATTCTAATACTATAGCATGTGAACAGTCAGTAAGTACATACTTAAATATATTGAAGAATGCAAGGAAATACAGGTTTAACTCAAAGACTAAACTAGGTAAGTCCCGAAGACATCCAGGAGAGTTTAAGCCTGCGTTTAAGAGTTTTCCTGAATAGGGTCAATCAATTTTAGTCAAAGGCATGCAAAGCTGAAGCTCTACAAAACTTATACCGATGGGAACAGGCTGTAGCCACCAAATCTGCACCCCTAAATGCACTTAGTATTTGACCCTCTGAGCACTAAACAACTAAAATAATTTAATAGAGTTTGAGAGATGATACGCTAAGCCTTCAACCAGTTGATTGTATCAAACAATTATCACAGATCGTGGCAGGGCCATCTGTTATCACAAGCTGCCTGGTACATCCCATCACATTCTCCTATTTCCAGCTACTTAGAACTTTGTCAAGATATAGTCATATTTATTAATACTCTGTCTGACATGATTAGATATTTCTTTGCAATCAATGGAGACCTCTCAGTCATCAACAAGATGAGATTCTGAAATGCACCGTTCGTCTAGGTTGAAAATGTCCACAGTTTTACCCATTTTGTTGAAAATCCTGTTGCTTCCAAAATATTAAAGCCTGGGGCTGGGATTTGGCACAGACTACTCCACTGAGGAATGCCCTTTTTTGGCATCCCCACAAACATTATCCCAAGCCTGATGAGGCCATGAGCCTGGTAAAAAGTGAATGCAGTTCAGACAGGTACAAAAGGCCCTTGTCTCCAAGTGCAGGGCTAAATTTTTCCAACATCCAGCTGCACTGGCATATTGCACGCCTCTTTGTACAATGCAGGAACAGGCTTTGTTGTAAGGGGTTGAATTTACACAGGTCATAACCTAATCATATACTTTTTATTCTGATATTCTCTAGTGCTTGTCTGCTTAACTTCGTGGTCTTCAAATTCTTTATGTTAGGACATGGTATGACATCAAGTCACCCACAAAGACTTCTCACAAAAGTATTAAAAAAATAAAAACAAAAATAAAAATCATCACCATGCCATCAAAAGTATGCTCTAAATATTTGCATTTTAACTAAAAGCAATATAAAATAAGTGTACTAAACAGTCAGCAAAGAGAAAAAAACAGTTTCCTGCTCCTTAACAGCCAAAGGAGCTGCACAATGGGACAGCCCACGTTGACCACGGCTCACACTTGCATATAACAGGCACTCACTCAACATTAGCGATGCTTCCATAGGTCCTGTAAGCACTAGCAGTGGCAGTAGAAACTATGCTGTGGCTTGGTACTGCAGATACACATTGCTTTTTCACATCTTAAATAATGCTCCTTACTATTTATTTATAACTGCAGTAACAGGTGTTATTGCAGCAGCTGGAAGAGGTGCTACATAAAGATCCAATTCAAATTAACAATTGGGCTCATTTTAAAAGTAAGTCTTCACTTTAAAACAGGACTAAGCCTTGACTGTGCAAATCTTGCAACGTGACTAATTTCAGGCAGCAGAGATCCTATGAGATCTGATATTTCACAAGATTTCCCATCCACATGCCTTCCAGCTTGAGAAGCAATTCAGAATCACAGTTACAGGCACGCATCCAGCTTCAAAGATGTAACGTGGACTAATCTCTATTTTAATCCTCCCTTCTCTTCTGCTGGGTATTACAAACCACAAGATTTCGGCTTTGAAGCTTCTGACTTAATCACTCTAAGTTTAGAGCTGATATCTCTTGGTTCAGTTGAGAATGAAGCACTTGATGACCTTACCTGGCAATTAGCTGTCCCTGCTCTTGTGCATGAAGGAGGCAGGGTTACCCTGACCAGTCCATATGGATCAGCAGTGCCTAAGTTTGCATGTGCCATTTATTAGATTATTTGCAGTCTTTCTTGCTGCTGGAGGATGAACACGATGTCTTTATATCCTGATGCTTATAAATAATTAAGCACACAGCAGAACTCTTCATTAAAAACTACTGCAGCCTTTTCCAGAACTGATTTCTAACCCTTTCCAGGACAGCTGCACAAGTTAAACTAATATTAAAAAAGAAGAAGAAATTATTATGCTGATCTATATTTTGTACTTTCCAGCTTCTTGCCAGGGCTGTGGCATGCATGGTCCCAGCAGAGAGGGGAGACCCTTGGCACCAGCCTGCCTGGAGGACCCAGGTCTGCTCGATGCCAGTGCCTGATACAAAGGTTTGGGAAGGACCATTTCCCAGCTCAGCCAAAAGGATACAGGGCCTCACCAGTCTGGCTGTTGAGAGAAGGCAACAGGGAGGCTTCTGCATCTCAAGTCTTGGGTGGGTAAGGAAAGCACAGAATGGCTGAGCAGGAGGTGCTGATTGCCTCAGTCACCTCTGTCCCTCTCATTAGCTAGGGCTCTGCATCTTTCCCTCCCCTGTAGATGCTGGCAAGAGGTAACAGTGGGTACCTGAGGGAAACAGTTGGCCTTGCTCAAATAAGTAAGCTGGTGGGAAGCAGCTCCAATAAGCTGACTTAAAAACAAAACAAACAAACAACACAGACAAAAACCCAAACAACACCACCACAAACAAAACAACAACAACAAAAGCCCAAACACGAACAACAATAAAACACCTAGAATGGGCCAGTAGCAAAACCCCATTGTCAAAAATACCTCTTCCCTCCCTAACAGTGCAGCCACTCACACAGTTTCTCTTCTTGCTTTGTCATTTGTCCTGTAGATCAATCCATCACCTTCATCTGCTTCAAACCAAACATGCTGAGTAAATATGAACGTTATTAGAAAACTCTCCCCCTCCTCCTAGAGCAAATGAGACAGCTGGAGGTTACATTTCTTTCGAACATTGACAAGCCATTACCAGGCATAATGTAAAGCAGTTGGCTGCACACACAGCCATGCAATGGCTGATACAGCAAAATCAAGGATCTTGTGCCTTGCGCCCAGCTGCAAATGCCAGAGAGGCTTCTGAATGCCACCGATTTTACAGCAACTGTCACACCAGAAGAGATGATCTTCCCAGACAGTGGAAGTGCACAATTAGGTCACCTTAAACATTGAGAAAATACCACAGCAGTTCCACATGCCAACTAAAAGTGAGTGACACTGGAAAACAGGTTCCTAGCTGGCAAAAGCCATCCCAGCGTTAGTATGTATTTTCTGCTGAGTTTACAGATGAGGTCTGCAGGCACAGAAGTGTGAGCAATCACCCAAGCGGAGGGAGTCCTAATGGTTTCCCACAAGGTGGTGAAAGAAGCCAGCCAAGCACCACACGCAGGTGGGTTTATACACCCCGGGAAGCTGCTGCTACCTCTGCATTTGCAGAAGCAGAGGGGTTGGGTACCCCTCTCCCTCACTGCTCGTTTTGATGCATTGCCCAGGTTCTTCAGGAGGTTTTTATTTAGGGTCAGAAAAAACAAACTGAAGCAGTCATGCTTGCAGCTGAGGCTTCAGACTTGAGTAGGGTGGTTTTATTCTGTGTACAGAATCAAGCGTAGGGACTAGAGCTTCTAGCTCTTCCACAGTAGGGAAAGCATTTGCAATGCCTTTATCATTGCACCCACACACTACAAAGCCTGTCCTTGGCCAGAGGAGGACTAGTGAGAAAAGTACAGCCCACTCTGCTTACAGAAAGCCTCTTCATCCTGTCTGCATCACCTAATTTGACTCAAATGATTTCAGTCTTGCAAAGCTGAAATGAAAGATAGTCCTTTTGGCTACCAGCTCTGTGACACAGGTAACAGACACTATGTGGCAGAGCATTTGGTGCTTGCCACGAAGTAATTGCACTGTAAGACTCCTCTGCCATTGCCACACTGGTGGTAATTATTTAAAACATTATTAAAAGGGCTCTTTGCAGGGCATCAAAAAGAGGGTGATGCTGTATGAGGAAAGAACCCACAAAAAACACTGGAAAAATGTTGGTCTGCGTATTTTACTCCCATATACCTTGAAGTTAGTTGTAGAATCTGTTGATTACAAAATAATGTTTAATTTTTCCTGTGATCAAACACATGCTCATTATACAGCAGCAAGCAGCACACCTCAGGGAAATGTCACACAGTTTTTGGGATGGAGTGTGGGCAGCACAGCCCTCTCAGCACATGAATTAACACCACAATCCTTTAAAAGTTTACATTTTTCCCTTTCTTTGCCATGCTTTTTCAGTAGAAACACTACCATAATCAGCATTCCTGTTGCAACATCTCCTCTATGTGCATCCTCTCAGAGCATCCCCATGGTTGCCTCCCAAACATAAGAGCAGGACTATTATTAACACTTTTTTGGTCAGCAGCTAAAAAGTGTCCTTTAGTCCAGGCCAAAAGCAGCGTGTCATCTTAAAAGCAGCCACCAGAAAGGTGCAACCCAGAGGTGTGTACAGGAAGCACCCTCCTGAGGTTTTGCTCCCGCTACGGTACCCGTGACCAGGGTCTGAAAACAAAGCCATGCACCAGTACATCTAAGAAACAAGTCAAGCACTTAGAGGAAACAACCACCTTCCAAGATATTTTAAATTAGGAAACTTAATGTAGGCTGCAGCCCAGAGCAAACTCAAATGGGTCAAGTTACAAAACATTCATAAACCATATTCAGTATGGTCTGTCGCGGCACAGGACCACGACGCTGCCTTTGATCTGCAAGGAGGATGCTGGCAGGTGAATTCCCACAATAAAACTTTCCTACTGCCTGCTGCGACAGCGGTGCCAAGCAGAGCCACCTCTCGCTGGCAGTGCTGGGGCGTTCCCGAGCGGGGGAAAGCGCCCGGGAGAGAGCGGGGAGCGGGGATTCGGAGGCGGGGGCTGAGCTGGCAGAGCTGTGCCAGCTCCCTCTCGCGGCTGTCCTGCATTTTGCTGGGAAGGCGCAGAGGTCTCCCAGAGCTGGCGTCTGTGTGCCCTCAAAACCCAAACAGAAACCTGGCCCCGGGCTTTCCTCCATCCCTGGCCGCATCCCTGGTGCGGAGGCACCGCTGCGGGAGC
>JANHFX010004834.1:19495-64504 GCA_027560015.1 Chloroceryle amazona | reverse complement strand
CTGCATTTATCCTATGGATTCAAGTTGCATATAGTCTTCTAAAATTTTTTAAAACTTTTCCTCTTCCAGATGAAAAGGGGGGCTCTGAGCACCCTGCTCTGGTTGCAGGTGGCCCTCCTGGGGCTGGACCAGATGAGCCTTGAAAGTCCCTTCCAACCCAAACCACTCTCCAATAACTTCCCCCCACCATCTGTTACCTCTTCAAAACAAATAAAAAGGTGCAGATAATGGTTCTGGGGGCAGACAAACAAGGCTGACTCTTTCTTTCTGACATAGGAATATATCAGATGCTCTGGCATAACGTATTGCATATTGGTCATATTGCATACAAGAGGTAGATGCAGTTATGAAAGGAAGACCAAGGGCTGCTTCCTCAGGAAGAAAAAGATGTGGGAGCAAGTCAACATAAATTAAGCTATGGCAGTCTTAGTGGTAACTAGAGACAGACTGGGAGGACTGGAGCTTGGGGAGAGAGGGAAGTTGAAGCCTTCACTCCTTCAAGGACTCAGACTGGTCTCCAGCTGAAACAGTGGATTTTGGCTGCCCAAAATAGGGTTCAGATGCTCAGACCCACTCACTGCACAGTGGCAGCGAACCCCAGACGCAGCGCAAGAACGCTGGACGGAATTGTGCTTTTGAGCTGGAGCCACCTGCTCTTCAGGCTCTCTCCAGAACAGGTCACTCTCTTGCCTTCAACTCGGTCAGTTTTCTGAATCCTGTTGGCTGCGTACTAAAAATCAAATGCTGTTACCTTTTGCCCTGCACTGCACCTTCCTCGCATATCCAGCGCTGTATCTCCCTTTACCATTACCACTCTGTAATTGTAGCTTCTTCTCTTATCGGAGGCTGAGACGTTCTCATCTGCATCAGAACGAATTTCTATGTATTCAATATCTGAAAATGGGAAGGAGACAGTTTTTACGTCATCAAAAGTCTTTATAAATATGCCAGGGTTAACAGGATTGGAGAGGTATAACGTGCAGTAATCACAAACTGAACATCCACTAATAGATACAGCTCTGAAATTAATTTTTCCCAAATGGCAAGAATCAAGTCGTGCAGTTCCCCTGCCTCAAGGAAACCTTACCTTTGGAAAACATGGAAAAGGGAAACCTGACTCTACTGATCCTATAACTTACTACGGAACGTGTAATAAAAAGATTATAGTGGTGAACAACAGACGTAGCCTGTAGAACAGAACCAACTACTTTCAGACCCTAGGTTTTCAGTATTGTGCACAAACACTTTGCCATATGCAATGCTCAGTAGCAAATGGGGACATATGGGCCAAGCTAAAAAAGAAATAATTTACATACCTTGTCCTCTGTAGGTGCTCCGCCAAAGGTCACGAATTATTTTATTGATTTCTTCCATCTTCATGCTATGAAATGTCATTATGGCTCTAAAGAACAACAACAACACATGCAAATTGTTATAGGTGCAGCCATGGGCTGCTAGGGACTGTAAGAGCTTTGAGAAAAGTAGCAGCTCCCTTTCCACTCCCTAAAAACTTCTACTAAAAACATCTAATAAATATTAACCCTAATCAATACCAGTTCCTTTTGAATGAGAATTACCTGTAGACTAACCCCACTCTACTGTGTAAGTAATTCTATTCTCACAAACAGCTCGGCCTTAAGGAGCAGTGAAGACACCGAGATCTGCGGCCAGTCGCTCGATGGAGAGGCAGCTAACCTGACTTTTTAAGAGAAGTGTAATTTATGCACGAGGTGTACTTTCAGACTGACACCAGGGAAACAAATCTGATGTTGAGCCTTCCGAAAGAAGAGGAGCATTACTCATTGGCACAGTCCCCCAGAAGTGCCAATAGCTGGGTCTCAGCAGCGAAGAAGAGCCTGTGAGGTTTCCTCAGAGCCGAGAATGTAACTTCTAACTCCCCCAAGAGGCTTTACGACTGGAGCTCCCTGTCTCTGCAGCAGCAAGGGTAACACAGGATGGCATTAATATTGTCATTGCCCTGGTTAATACAGCAACAGGACTCCAGTTCAAGAATAGAGGACTCCTTAGGAAAGCACTGAAGAAAGAACAGGATGCTCCATTTCTAACTTAGCTTTTTAAATAAAAGCCACTCTGTAATGTAAAGAACACTTGCTCAATTTAAGAGAGCATCATCTTTCCAAAAAAATGTGGTGGAAAGAAAATATAATTCTGAAACAGACTTTTACATGTCCCTTTTCTATGTCCCCCTCTTACAGGAATTATTTCCACCTGCTCTGGGGAATACTCAATAAGAAGATTTGTTAAGTCTGAAGAAAACATTTTCAACTATTTACTTAATTAAGCCTGAGAATGCATTCCTCATCAATATTTACCACAAGTCAATAAAGATCAAGCGATTGCACAGATCACCCAAACTGCTGGTTTTCCTGGCTACAGCAATCTCTGGCCATTAGAGTTAACATTTCGTCTCACCGATTTTTCAGACGATTACCAATAAGTGATGCTTATCCATTTTTCTTGAAATGACAAGACTGATTTCCTGTTTTGCCTTAAATAGAAACAATAGATGATTTGATACCGTACAAAAAGATTCTGAATTCTAAAAAGAGAAATTCTTGGAGTGCATTTCTATTTAAGCTGAAAGGGAAGAATTATTACAGGCTCTGAACACTTGAGACCTTCACAAAATAAAGGCTGGATTACTTTAATATTATGTTTCATTTTCTTTAATTTTATCATTAAAACAGAGCTCCTCTAAACTGTCTTATCAACTTGGAAGGGTCTCATGCATTTAGTTTCTCTTCTTGACCATTACACTGTCCCTCAACCACATCACTGCTCTCCTTTTTCCAGCACTACTTGACTCTTGTTAACACAGGAGACCAAAATTCCATCCTAGACTCAAGCTATGAGTGCACTGGCAATTCATACAGTGACCAAGATATTCCCCCTTCCTTCTCTTTTTTGTTCCTCATGCTCAACTTCTCATTCTGTTACTGAGCACCAGTTCTGTGTTTGCTGAAACACGCTCGCTGGCACCAAGATCCTTCCCCACTGTCCATCACGTCGGCGTCGCTCGTGGCAATCCTGTCATTACAATTGACCATCCAGCAGCTTTTAGGGAGCCGTGCCTTTTACTCTGAATTTGTTTACAAATGTTGAGATGCTATTTTTGACCAGTCAGTCCAAGACTAGAGAACAAGCTTCCAGAGGAAGCAGAAGCAATCACCAAGTTTTGTTACACTTTCCACCGTTTCTTTTGATCTTGCCTTCTCTAATAGAAGCACAAAACCACCCACACTGGAAAGGGGAAAAAACCAAACCACCTCTCTAGTGCAATATTCTTTAATGAAAACACAATTGTTCACCTGAGAAGGTGATCAGGGGAGCAAGAGATTTACCTGGCTCACTTTATTCACATTAAGATAAGAGAGATGATGCTAAAAGATACTGCTGTAGGAATCGGAGTGGTGAGAGACGATGCAAGAAAGACCCGGGTAGATAATGGATTTAAACACAGATTTCACCTTTCCTACTGTGGAGCTTAAGCATTTTGAGATAACACATAAGAGAGACTTAAAGAAACATTCTTCCAGCTATCCACTGAGCACCCTGTCATCCTTCCTCTACTTCCCTCAAAACCCACCAAAATTACAGGAAGAAAGGGAAACCAATTTTCAGAGATACTTAGAAAAGCTTCCTAAAAATGCCTTCAAGGGACTTAACGATGACTAAACTCAAACTCCTACCATCGATGCATTTACTGTTTGTATGTCACATACATCAACTTAAAAATTTCCTTCATCCTACCAATCCTTAAAAAGGTGTAGCTTGATATGTTATCTTAACATTTGAATGCTTGATTTTTTAAAGGGAAATAACTGTATCTCTCAAAAGGATTTTATCAATTTCCTGTGTCTAGGTTACCCCTGGAAGTCTGAGCTGGAAAGCTGCTTTTGCATTGAGGTTATCAACAGTAATAAAACCTAAACCACTGAAGAGTTACCCTCATACAACAATACTTACTTATCAAGAGCCTTGTAATAAAGGTCCAGATCTTTGTTGGCCAGCTCTGTTGTTCTCATAACAATCATCATCTCCCTGTATTTCTCCTCTGCATCTTTGAATTGGGCCTCTCGAAGTTCCTTCTTAAACCGAACAATCTCTTCCTCGAATCCACGCTGTCGGCCAAGTGCAACATGATGGTTTCTTTTCAGAGATTCTATTCTCTCCTCTAAATGGTTTTTTTCACTGCGAAGCCATAATCGATAGACAAGTCTTTTTATTTAGCAGTTCAGCAATTCTTTGATCAGGGTTCTCATTGTGAGTTTATGTCAGAGAGTAGCTCATTAAATTGTAATGATAAAGTCCGTAGCAATTAAAATTATAGTACTAACATCACTAAAATTAAGAGGCTAATGAAGTAATAATTATTTTTAAGTTTAAGAACATATTCAAATCTCCAGAGTGGAAGAAGCAAGGTATGAAGTCCAAATGCCAAAGTGCTGTATGTAGGAACACAGAAAAGAATTCATCTCATCGGTGGAAATAAATTAGGATACTAAACAAAATAAGATTAATTAATTGGGTAACATCTAGAAAGCTAAACAAATAGTTCAGACTTAAGAAAAAGCACCGGGCTAATCCCTTTTCAAAAGCTTTTATTATCTAAGCAATTAATGTTAAACTACTCAAGTAAAGATAGATTTCCCTGCTGAGACCTAAGTGAGCAGACTCAACCCAAAACCTAAATATTCTTATCCGAAAACATTAGAAAAATATAATTAATGTGGATTTAGTAGTAGAAGTCATTAGAAAAAAATGGATTAGATTGAAACAGGTAGGGCAACATGTGCACAGATGTTTATTGCTAGCTAGAAGCACTGTATACTTTCACTGGGTGATTTATGCTGTTGTCCTGGGGATTTTACCAGTGTGAGTCTGAAGGAGGAAGCAGTCTTCGTGAATGTGGAGAAAGGTGGAGCGGGGAACACACTAAACCAGTTATGTTTTACTGTTTGCACTCAGATACCCAGTGAATTCTCGTGCAAAACACGCTGTTCTGGTCTGAGGACACTTACTTTTTCATTTGCGGGACCTTCATTTCTCCCATCTCCTTCATAAGGTGTTTTATACTGTCTTCAACTTCTTTTAGCTCTTGATTCCGTCTCCTCAGAGTTAGATTATCCTGTAGCCACCTTTCTTGTACCTGTCTCCACAGAAAGCAAGAAGTTATATAATGTTTCCATACAATGATTCTCAAAAGTATGAGTTCTGCACAACCACAAACATGCTGCAAGCAATGAAAATTATCACAGTGAGAACTTATCTTGTGCTGGGAACAGGGCACAACAGAAATTAGCAGTATTATTTTGTATTTCAATCTGAAATCACACTTAGCAAGTATTTACTGCCACAGGTGAACAAGAGTGATCCCGTGTGCAAATATTAATCGATGCTTCAAACAGGGCAAGTAATTTAGGGTAAGATTTAACACAGAGCCCCTCTCAGTTCCACAACTTAGTAGGTGGTGGTGTAGAATGGGGAAGGACATCTTCCCTATAAAGAATGTGAACAGTATTTGAAATACAGGAAAATTTCAAGTACCTGACAGAATCTGGAGTAACTAGCAACTTTTGGTACCTTCCTTCAGAAGGCAGGCATTGTAATCCCCACACAAAGGCACTTTTGAAAATGCTGGTTACTATCCCCACAGACTTAACCCTTTGGGAAATACCACACAAGCAGAGATAAAATGCTTTTTTTAAGCTCATCTACTTTTGCATATACTAATTTTTCAAATTAGTTTGTCAGCCTAATGGGTGTATAGCAGCTATTTGGACTAAGAGCTGATTAAATAAATCAGGAGGAGACAAACTTTGCACCACTATGGGCCTAGGGAGACTTAATCCAAACCCAGGATTTATTTCAACTACGCAAAACATACTTCACTGTAAAACAACACATCTACCTTTTGAGTGTCAATGTCTTGTCGAATCATTTCCATCTCTTTATTTATCTTTTCCTTCTGTTTCTCACAGGCAGCTAACAGAGAATTTACTTCATCAAGTTCAGACTCCTTTTGCTAAGGAAATAAAATGGTACACAATTTAAACACAGGAGTGCTTTTAATGTCAGCTTTTTGTTGTCTGGTTCTTAGGTTACCTTTTTATAGTCGTCTTTTCTTTGTTGAATATAGTTTTCAATTTCTTTCACGTATTTGTTGATATCCTTAACTTTCTCTTTTATGCCATTTATCTGCAGAGAAAAATATTTCAAATTAAATAATGTCCCAGAACTGTCAGACTCTCTACCAAAGATCAGATGCTGGATCACACTGTTGTCAAAATACAATTCCTTAGCATAACTGCCTCTAATTTACTTTCACCTTTTGAAATCCAGATGCTCCTTCTTACCACAAAATTGTTTTTCAAAACAAATGCTCAATCACTCATTTGTGCCTACACAAGAGGGTCACTTCACCCCAGAAACCTGGTCTGTCCCTTGGCCAGGACAGGTTACAGTCACCCTTGCTGTTTCTCTTAGACCTGCTGGGAAGAGCTTTTAATAGCACTGGTCACTAAATAGCACCAAACATCCCTGTAAGGTTTTTGAGAAGACTGCCAGAGATTAATTGCAATTTAATTCATCTCCTGGCTCAGTTATGTTCCTTTTCTTCCCTGGAAGCTGCTCCAATCTAAAGCATTTACTGAGGTCACACTGCTGCTTCCTGAAAGCAAACTCATTACCATGCCTTCCACCTACGCCTAAAGAACAAGATATAATTCCACCTTCCAGCTATGCCCAAAGCAAACGGACCTTCTCTTGTGTTTCTTTGTTACTTGCAGTCCTTTTATTCGCTAGATCCTCCTTCTCCTGCTGCAGCTTTTCTAAAGTTGCATCCAAAGGAAATACCTGTTCTTTTGCTTCCTGAAAAGTAGTTGAAGAAAGTATTTTTTATTTTCTCATTTGGTTAAAGATCAGTAATTTTTCAAGTGTTAAAAATATTCATGTGGTTCCTTTGGTTTTTTTTAGCATGTTAAAAAAGAAGATGTGAAAATATTAAAGTTCCAGAAATTCCCAATGGTATGGAATAACAGAACAGGACAAACATTTAAAAATACATCTTATTTCCTACGATTAAAGACAGTGTTAAATATAACAAGATTTCTCCTCCCCACCCTGTGACAACAAAGCCAAGGGTTAATAACAAAGAGTATTTCCTACCCTGATCTCTCTGCATAGGGATTGAACCTCAGTGGTTAATTCCACTGTTTGTTCCTCCAGCTGCTGACGACGTTGCATGCTGCTGGAAATCTGAAGTCTCTCTGCTTTAAGCTCATTAACTGTACTCTTCAGCTGCTGGATCTGATTTTGCTGATCTTGCTTGAGTTTCTGATTTAACTCAATTTTACCAGTAACTGCAGATGAAAACAAATGCAGAGTGAAACAGTCAGGCTGTAATTAAAAACATTTGTCTCCCTTATGACAATTTAACTCAAAACAAAGCTAGTATGACCCCCCCCAAATCAAACCAGACTACTAGAACACAGCTATTTCAGAATGTGAAGTAAACTGAAGTTTGGATCTGTAATGGCATCGAGTCAATATAGACAGGAAATGCTAGTTTGGGATGACCTACCTGTATCCCAGAGGTGTTTTTTCTCTTGTTTTTCATGGCTTACTTGTAGAACAGTTCTACTTAAATCGACCCCTAGCAGCTTAGCCTCCTGCTGAGCAATCTTTCGTTCAACATCCCTAATGTCAGTCTGAAAGTATGAGGAAAATTGCTGTTTACTATGGCATTAATGGCTAGCAATCTCTTTTTATACCTTTGGCACACAAGAGTAAGCTTGGGGCTTGAGGCACATGACTTGAGACCTTCAAATTTACCTCCTCTGCTGGAGCAATGTTGAAAAACACTTTGGTATCCCTGTCTGTGGTTATGCTCAAGTTCTGAATTATTCTTTTCACAGTTACTACAGCACGGAATTGTTTCAGAACTTAAGGGACCCTGTGGACCTCGAAAGAAAAAAATCTTTACGTAAAACTTGAGGTGTTATTAGTACTGAGATCACCCACGTTATGCTTTCAAGTACTTTTACTTTGTTTCAAAAGCCTTAATACCTCGAAGTTGTGTCAGATTGAGTAGCTACATATTTAAATGCTAGCAAGTGAGTATCATTTTACATATTAGAAGAAATTGCCAACGCATACCTGGTACCTTTCCATTAGTGTGATATCCTGTAAACACGCCTTGGCACCGTCCTCCTCAGACAAAGCCATCTGCAAGACTGATCCCTGTTCTTCTATCTCGCCCTTCAGGGCTGTTAAATCCTTGTTTGCGTTCTGTATCTTGTTCCTCAAGTTTGGTATGTCCCTATCTTGGAGTTCAACTACAGTTTGCCTTAAATAAAACACAAATCCATAAAATTTCCCTTGTCAAAACCAGCAGCATAAGCTCAAGACATTCAAGATCACAAAATCTGCAATGTGATTTAATAGTGGAAGACTAAAAGGAGCCAGAATAGTATCCCCTTAACTTTGCCCATGTTCAGTTAACCTTAAGTTATATACCCAGCTAAGGTTTAACACATCCCTCATTTTAGACAGGTGAGATGAAACAAAGCAGCAAACAAAATCTCTTTTAGTTTTTAACTTCATTCCAGCAAGAGCTCACGAGAGGCTCTAAATCCACGGTGCAGGAGTGCCCTCTTGTGTACGAAAGCTCCACCCTCTTAACACATAACTCTCCAAATTCTCTCAGCACAACTGTCTGCAAACTTCTTGGGACTGGAGCCTCTTCACCTACTGGCAGAAAACCTCCTAACTCTACTCTTTAAATGCTGTCCATACGCTAAGCAAAAAAAAAACAGAGCGACAAAAACTCTTTAGGGCCAGTGTTTATGCTTTGGAGGGAGGCAATAACCAAACAGCCTGCTTAGTATTTTCATAGCTGTAAAAATACAATTAGTTTAGCCTGGAAACTGAGTACATAAGTACCTCTTATGAATTTGTTAACGTGACCTACACGTTGTATCACCTTGCAAGCACAAAAACCCCCACTCAAACAAACCAACCACCAAAATCAACTTCTAAATGTTTTTTTCAAGAAGATGGTTTGCCAAGTACGTTACCTAAGTGGTTTAAGACTCATCATTTCATCACGTTTTTTCTCTTTTCTTTTAAGCTCGGACTCTGTTGACTTCAGTTTATCTGGAGCAAGACGCAGCTTAGACTGCAGGTCACTGATTACATCTTGCAGCTCAGCCTCCGTTTGAAAAACTCTTTGACAAACTGGACAACATGACTGGTTCTCCTCTGTCAGCTGTGTAATGAACTGGGAATAAACTGCAGTGGCTCCAGCAAGCACAGCTGGTTTAAAAAGAAACAAAAGACTTTATGTGGAATAAAGAGGGATAACCAGATCTGAACCAGGTATGGCCCCTGCCCCCAGCTACAGCAAGTTAAGTAATAACCGATGGCTGGGCTTTGACGCCGTCAGTGAGGAGAGAATGCTGGAAAGAGGAAAAAGGAAGTGGAAAAAGGAAGTGGAAAATTCCCCCTCAAGTCGTAGACCAGTCCCTTGAGAACAAGACCTTAGCGAAACTTACATTTCAGAAAATAACTCGGGACAATTCCAATCCTAACCTTGGGAAGGACTTGGGACAGAGGAGCCTGAATATCTGATACCAGGCAAAAGCAGATAAAAAGCAAGTTAAGTGGTTCACTTCTCTTTAGCATAACTTTTCCCTTCTAACTCACAGTGCCATCTTCCCAGCCTCAGCCTGCTCTGGGGATTGTGCAGTAATTTTAATTTGTGTGTCCTGTGTTTCTGATCAGATCTCACCTACTGTAAGCACTGTGATATGTTAGCAGAGCGAATTAAGCCTGGAATGCCTCCAGCCCACAGACACCCAAGAAAATCTAAGATTTCTTTGTTGTTCATGCAGTTTTCTAAGACTGTTTGACAAAAGTTATTGGTGGCTATTTTTTAAACGAAGGAGTAGTGAGAAAATAGCTTTACGGCATATTGGGCTAGCAGATTGTTCAGACATTGTACAGTGACAATAAAGCCTTTAGGATCCTTTGATTGACATATATAATGAATGTAGCTGTCAAACTTTTGTGCAGTAATTTTATTTTGCATTGACAAGCTATTTCACTGGCCAGGGATTTGCATAAAAGAAATAATTCACATTATTGTGATGCTGCTATTTACAGAGCATGGAGGACAGTGGCATTGCTACAATATGAATATTAATATAAAAATTTCTTTCAAAATCCATAATACCGTATGCAATGCATACTACATGCACATCTTGATACAGGGAAAGAGGCATTGTTCTGCAGAGAGAAGGGGGCCTGGAGCTGCTGGGGGTTGTTGTTCATTCATTGATTCATTATGCCTTTGAAAAGGCACTTAGTCATTCTGCAGTTTAATGTTTCCCTCTGTAGAGCAGAGAGCAAAGCCCCAGCACAAACTGCACTCACTGTTATCAGTCAGAGTGGCAGAGGTCGCAGAGACAGCACAAGGTCAAGGGGCTCTTCTGAGCAGCCCTTGTGTACATGAAGCCCAGAGGCAAGCTCAGGACGGCTGTGCTGTTCTGAAGCAGCTTCTTTCTCCTACCAGAGCAGTGGCAGGGTCAGTTTGGGCTACCTAGAAAAGCAGTTGCTCCTCCCCAGTTACCTTACTTCAGTTATGAGTAATAACTTGACACAAAATCACGAGCCTTGGAGAAAACAGATGGAAAACAACTGAGCAGGCAAAGAACATAAAGGAGGGAAAAAAATAAAATATATACATAAGCAAGGATGACTTTCACCCAGCAGTTGCTGTGCAGTCAAGCCCTCAAACAGGTTGTGTCTCTAAAGGTAGGAAATACAAAGACATGCTTACCTTTCCCTGGGGAACAGAACAACTTCTGAAATTGTCTTTAGAGGCTATTATTAGCCCTGCACTAACACTGACGTACCCTGTATCCAAAGCCACAGTGTGTGAAGACTGTATCCATAAAAAGAGCTATTCACAGCTCTGCAGCTAATAAAAGTGCTGGGCCCATACTCTGGTACCAGTATCATTTGAGAAAACTGCTGAGTAGCAAGTGGAATTATGGAAAGGACTTGCACAGCACAAACTTGGAAAGGGACAGTAATCCGGCTTGGAGTGCCGAGGTCAGTAGGCACACCATTTTTTTTAGAGTGTAACAGCTTTCGTTTGTTCAGTCATACATTTATTCATTTTCATTTTAAAATACCAAGAAATTCTAGAGATGGGAACTTCAACTCTACCCCCAAAAATAATAGTATTATCTGTGACAAAGCCAATTTGGTAAGAGGTGCCAGGGCATTTCACAGTCCATTTACGTACCTAGGATTATATATACTCATGAAGGAGAACAGGGGCTTTATGTCGCTGTGCCTCAGGTCCTCAAAATATAGAAAGCAGACAGGGCATAGAGGAAAGGAAAGAAGATGGAAGGAGCCTTGTTCACATCACAGCCCTTTAAGGCTTTAACCTGAAAGACATAACTATGTGATGAAACATCCATGGAGGACACTCTTGTTTGGCACAGAGGGGTTCTGGGAGAAAGACTTTCAAGGTGGGAAATGAGTACCAAGGTGGAAATACAAATTACTTTGGATCAAACTCCAATACATACCTATAGATTCCATGTATATATCCAGCCTTAAGCTGAGAAGCAAAAAAGGTGGTGAGGAGAGAGCCTGGGTGGTTTAAAGGGCAGAGATAAGCAGTTCAAGGTAACTGGAAGCAGCACTGATGCTTCTGAGTTGCCACATTCACTATTTAAGATGAAGATAGAAACCATTAGGCACACGACCACAGGGATGCCCCTCACTGACTTCAAGCTAGCAGTCTCTTAGAAGCAACACTTGTCAGCTGGAGTTGTTTTGCCAACCAGCGGTGCCACCTCCCCTCCTTACTGCCACAGTGCTCAGCCTTCCTCAGTGTCAATAAGAGAAAATGGCACATTACTCAACTTTGCCAAATTTTAGCACTGAGAATTTGATTCCAAACTGTTCAGCATCTGCTTTAGCCAAAATAGTTCAGCCATTTCCAGGAATATTATTAAGGGAAAAATATACTACTTGGCACAAATTAAATAAATCTAGACAACCTTTTATGTGAGGATTTCTAGCTTCAGAAGGGGAATTTTTAAATTTGGCAGAGAGGCAGCCTTTGTGGTAGAAACATGTCTATCCCTACTAAAATCTACCCAGTGTTGGCCAGATTACAGAACAAGGGAATACTGTAGTTAAGGGCTCAGTAAAGCCTTTTGAGAACTGCAGTTACCTGATATTTCTGCTGTGGGTCCTTTAACTCCTGCAGAAACACAGCTCTCTTTGAGCTCTGAAGGATAGAGGGTGGACACAGACCTACTGCAGCAAGAGGTGCAACTGAAAACCAAGGAGCTCAGGAGCAAGGAAGAGATATAGTCTGCAGCCCCTACCAAGAGAGGGCTGGCAGAGGAGACACCAAAAGAAACAGATCTGTTTCAAAATGGCCCTGCCTTTGGAAGCTAGCAGGGACAGAGGAAAGGGGAAGGAAGATGGAAAGGAACAGATTGACTGGGGATGGAGACCCGGACTCACAGAGGTGGAAGAGGTGGTGAGGCAGGTGAGGAAGTGATTTGCTTTCTGCCAGCCAGCAGAAGCTTGTGCTCACCCATAACCTCGGATAGTTATCCCTGCCGGATGATGAGGGTATGGTGCAGAGGGTGGGCTGGACAGACCAGCATTTCCAGCTGACATCTACATGTTTTTCTGAATTTGATTGAATTTCCATGTGAAACAAGCTGAATATTCTGTGATAAATTTTTTTTATCTGGTAAGAGCTCAGGAGACGCTGACTCTTGCCCCTCATGAAACAACCATGTTTGCCCAACCTCAGAGGGCCAACAAGAGCAGCAGCAGTTTTCACTGGCGGCTGGAGGACATCCAGCACCTTTTTTGCACTGGCCAAGCACTGCTGCTCCTTGGCTGGCTGGTCCCTGTGACAGCCCAAGTGTGAGTCTGACACATCACAGCCCTGTCTGCCACATAGCCTGTGTTCAACCTCAGCACCACGAGCAACGAGCAGGCAAGGGGAATGCTGCAAAAAAACTGTGATCAAATAACTCAGGGCAATTACAATACACAGAGGCACAGCTGGAAGATTTAATATCAAACAGTCCCATCGCTGACATCTAATAATGAACACTTCAATAATGTGCCATCTTAATAAAATTCTTTAATTGAGGTTTGTGTGCAGTATAGCTAGTTTCAGGAAGAAATTTACAGGTCCTCATCCTGCAAGCAGTTTCACAAACACAAACCTTTGCTTTTGGGTGCCTCTCTCCCAAAAGCACCCATCTCACTGACTGATGCAAAATTAAGGCCATTCACTTTAAAAGTACAGACAAGAACATCTGTTCAAACTGATGTGTTGTTACTGTATTTGTTAATTATCCATATCTCTTCTCATATCAGGGACATACAGTTTGAGGACTGGCAGATAAATGCTCTTGCATTTAAAATGGAGAAATTACTATCTGCATTGTACCTGTGGCATGAATTGGACTGATGGTCTGTGAGAAGGTGGGCTGCAAGGCTTTCAGTCATCTTTTACAACTAGGGGTTAAGAGGATTTACAGCTTTCCAGTGAAAGCACTCACCCACTTCATAATGTTGCAGCATCTCTGTAATTCTTCTGTCGGCTCATAGAGAAAGGACAAAGCCAAGAAACCTCCACCTGAATAAGCGTGTTAAGTAGAGTTTAACTAGACCACGCTGTTCCTTCATCACTGCCTCTAGAGATTTACAGCCCAGCACACCAAGGCGACGGTTACAAGACAAGCAGAAAGATCTATGGAAGAAACACACTGAAGTGGCCATCAGACAAAACCACCCCACCTTTCACAGGGGATTCCTTTTCTGTGATCTTCAGCAGACTATGTATTCCTTTCCTGTGGGACCTCAGGTGTAATATTCCATGTACAGACAGCTGGTATGTCGGCATCACCTTAGAGAGTGGTTTCAGTTCATTATCTGGTGCTAGGAAAAGGGTGATCATTCCTTTTACCAAAAAGGATGAGTGGTTACAAAGGAGTAATTCAAAGAAAAGTTAACACACCTCTTAACTGCTTTCTTCAGGACACATCCACCCTTCCCTTTACTCACCCTCAAAGCAGGAGCAACACCCAAAGTTCAATATAGATATCTATCTACTTCAGTATATAAAGGTACTGGAAGCGTAAGGTCTGGCCAAAGCACAGCATCGAGTAGAGGGGATCAGCGGTGCTTTTGCTCCTGTCGAAAGGGGATCTAGTCCTCCTGCAGAAGGCCAAGGCTCCGTGAAGTCTGCAAAAGGCACTCAATGAACATTTTTGCTTTGCCAGACTCAAGTGCTTGGTTAATGATTCACCCTAAACAATGAAGCAGAAAATTAAGGCAAGGAACAAGAGAGCTTGTTCTCCTTCCATGTATTGGCTGCATTAAGGAGAAAGAGCTTGATGTGGAGCCCATGCAAGAGAGAAACTTCACATCCTAAAGTGCTGCAGTGAACTCCCCAGGAGTATGAACTGGGTTTATGGATCACAACACTGGGTATGGCCAGACCTAAGGAGTCAACCCAGCAACATGTGGACCTTGTGTTACATTTTCATTAGCAGAACCCAGGTCCTTTACATTGTCACTGACTCCCAAATGGGGAAAGTGAGGCACAGAAAACACACTTACATGACTTCCTGATGGGCAACTGAAGAGCCACAGGCACAGCACAGATTTCTCCAGCTCTAGCCTTGGAGTATCAGCAAAATCCTCCTTTTCTCTTGTGCCTCTGAAAACTGCAGGGGGATTTCAAGAAAATGACATTGTTGTTTACTTGTTTTTGCCCGCGAGACAACTTTGATATGCCTTGTGAAACACATGTTTTCACAGAAATCTAAGGAGGAAAACCACATAACCAAGAACAGTAAAATATCTGTTTGGAGCAGACAACTTTAACTAGACTGTTTTAATGGGATGAGGGTTTAGTAAATATTTTTAAATGTTGGGAGCATACTCTGCTAGACAGAATTTTGTGGTATCGTTCATCATATAGGTTACCAATCTGAAAACAAAAAAAACAACTAAACAAACAAAACCAAGAAAAATAAAACACACCCCACAATAATTTCAGACCCTGCAAAGACCACTCCAGTGGTACAGAAGTCTTACAATTACCATGTGCACTTTGGGAGACAGTGGCATGAGGCCAGGCCACTTTGGTGTAAGGTCTTCCCTGTACTGAATTCTTCCAGGTGTAGCACCTGCCCCATATTTCCAGTTTAAGGCAAGGGAGATTTGACATTTCTTGGATAAATTCCAGTATTTGCAAATTCAGATAGAATCATAGAATGGTAGGGGTTGGAAGCAACTTCTGGAGATTGAGTCCAACCCCCTTACAGTGCAGGAACACCTAGGCCATGCCACCCAGGAACAGATCCAGGCAGGTCTTGAAAGTCTCCAGAGGATATTAGTACAGACAGTAGTAGCATTAGAGAGTCCATTTTCAGATCTGTCTGCTTGACATACCTTCAGCTCTTTTTTCACCTCCTACATGCCTCAGCACTTTAGAAAACCAGACTGAAGTGCCTGACTTCTGCCTTTGGACAGTTGCTTTGCACAGGCCTCATACTTTGCAGTTGAGCATCTCCCAGATCACTAGCAGTTTGCCTCCAGCATTGCTGTCATAGATGACCAGCAAGGTGGACAGTTCTGTTGGCACTGTAGTGACAGATCCCCTGGGTCCCATCTTGCTTCACTTAGTAGTATTATGGATATTTTGACCTGAAGGTGATCTTCATCCTACTTGATGAGTCCAACAATAGACTGAGGGTCAGGCTCAGCTCGAGTTTAAGCCTGTGCCAGAAATCAGTCAAATGGGATTTTGCTGTAGAAAAGTCTGAATTCAAGGTCTTCGTTAGCTATTAGTAGGAGAGTGAGGCTTCGATGCACAGTCTGAAGCATCACATCACAAGCAGTCTCAGTCAAACATACCTATTTATGGTGGCAAGTTAAAGGTGCTATGACTCAGGTGCCTGAACAGGGATCTCTAATAATACCTTCCAACTACACATAATATGTAAATACTCTACGTGGGCAGGAAATATATGAAGACGACATTTATTATCATTATTTTAAAGGAACTTTAAAAATATTTAAGTATTTAAACTTTATTTACAGTAGGGCAATAGTTGCTGGGAAGAGGACTAGAAGTAAAAGAAACTCCTTTTCCCCAGCTTTCTTATTGGCCACTTGGCAACAAAGTGAGCTCCACTTTTCTGTTTCAGTGTATTTTTTTTCCCCCCCTTTTACAGCCACACCAGGCAATACTGAGGTGTTTAATATACTGATTTGCATTTTGCTGATGGAAAGGAATTTATAAGCCCAGTGTGATTTATTGCAATGTAAATAGAAAGGTATTCAAACTGACTTCATCTGACAAAGTCCTAGATTTCTTAGTTGGTGTTTATAGCAAATTAACCTGCTAGGCAAAATGCTGGAGTGGCAGCAGCAAGGAGAACAAAGAGGAAAAAGTCTACTCATAGCTCTGCATAAAGGGGGTGAGCAGCAGAGGTGGGAAGGCTTCCCAGACTTGAACATACCCTCAGGAGAGAGTCTAGGGTGACACTGGTGACTCATGCAATGGCCCTCGTGTGACATGCACATTTGTCTGCTGTGCTCTGGGGTGACGTCACCATAGGTGCTTATCCTGGCCTCTCCTCTCTTCTCAGATCCCTCTGGGGAGCATGCAATGTAGGACACGCCTACACAAACTCCAGGAGAACCATCTAAAATGGCCACAACATAGCTGCTGGACCAGAAGGAGACTTCCCAATAACAGATAATCAGGAGTATTTTAGAACTGTCTCTTAAGGGGAGTTTGAACCCAAGGGATGTTTTTGGACAGTGACTGACAGTGCCCAATGCACAGCTGGAGCAGGACTGCACATACAATTACAGTTACTGAAGTCAGCCAGCTATAAACAACCGCTGCTTCAAAGTGGGATCTGAGAAACCACAATTATTTCCCGTTCAAACTGCAGAAGACAAATGTGGTATTTTTTGGTACCAGCATGCAGCAGTGTTGGCAACAGCTGTACATGTTCAACTGAAAGAGAAATTATGTTTTCTGACAAATTTAATTTCTGATATTAAAAGCCTGGTCAGTACAACAAGATCCCTCAGCAATGAAATATATGCAGAACAGATACAACTTTCAGTCCCTCACCATCAGGACAGGCTTTGCACCAGCTGATGTAGTCATACAAAATATCATTTAGCAAACCTTGGTATCATCTGGCCCTTCCTTTCTAACTTAGAGAGAACAAAGCTCAGTAATAGAATTATCATTTCGTAAAGAACAAAATAAATCCATAAAAGTTGGTGACAGCAAAGAATTTAAGAAAAATAACTATGGAAATAAGTTACCAAATGAAGCAGAGAACATCTTTGAGAGCAACTGTGGTTTCAGACCCTCAAGACACAAATACAAGCAAAAGGAAGCAAACGGTCTTGTGCTTGTCTCATTTCTAGACATGCATTTGGAAAACTCCTTGGAAGGTGCTGGCATGAAGTCTTCATGACAGGATAGCCACTCAGAGGCTTTCCAGCAAGTACACTGCAGAGAAGAAAACAGTCCTGTCCCCTGCCTCAGGGATTCGATGGAACCATCAGTCCAGAGGAGATGTCAAGGAAGCAGATTAAGAGCAAGGAAGGAGCAATTGCATTCTAGAATCCTTGGGCCAGATAAGCTGTGGTGCTTCTTGTCCAGCTGATAATTGCCCCGGCACTTTAGGTTTTATGACTTTTAAGTAGTCAAACTGAAGTGTGGCAGGAAGGAGTAGTCTGAAATAACAGCTGTATGCGCATTATGCTCTCCAGCTTCTTCCAAAAGCAAAGTAATCTCTCTTGGATGGCTTACTACTGCTCCTATTAGATTAAAAACCTGCCTAGGTACAAGAACTACTGGGCTGGGCCTTTTTCCTCACTTCAAATTTGCTCAGAACATGATTTTTGCCTTGCCAGAATCACACACCTGACAGGCAAAAACTACGTGAAGCTTCAAGAAAGGCTCCTCCAAGGTGCCCACAGGGAGGGTTTTCCCAGAGTCTCTAAAGAACATAGTGGTAAAAGACTGACTTTAATGGAGCAATACACTCTGCACCTATTCAGCAGTCCCCAGCTTTGGTTAAGGTTTCTCAAAGAAGCTCAGGTGCAAATGGATGCAAATCCCCATTTGAATTCTCTGAATTTGGAAAAAAGCTGCTGTCAGCATTTAGCTCATGTAGCCATCCGAACAGGGACAACAATAATCCTACATCTCTGCTCAGCTCCACAATTAGTTGAATATTTTCTCTCTCTCAAATCATCTAGTACATCTCTTCTTAAGAGTGTCTTCTAGCTTAACCAGCCAGATTCTGCTTCTTACAGTATCAAGCCCAAAGATTAACATAATTTTTATATGATGAATTCAGTATTTGCAGGCCTTCCTACCTTCAGGAGAGGCTTCAGAAAACTGCAAAAAAAAAATGAAAATTGCTTTAAAAAATTTCATTTTAAACCTCAAACCTGAAACATACACTACTGGGGCTTTCCATACTCAGTTATCAAGGTTAGATCAGTCTGGCTTCCTTCATTATTACAAACAAAAAAAACAAAATTCAGTGTAAAAATGACAGATTTAGACTATCAACTCCAGCTCTGATAACAGAAAGATTAATTTTTTTCTTTATCTTTTTTACAACACATGACACTACTCTCACTAGTTTAATATGTGTCTTCACAGATTAAACTTTCCATGCGTTGCCATTACAGGATATTACTGTTTCATATAATAAATGGGATTTGGAAATGGACGATTCCATTGCAAAATAAGTAGTCCCATTATGAATGGCAAGTGTGGGTCTGTGCCGGTTTGCAGTGTAGAGCTCTAATGTCACAGCTACTAATTTATAATTTTAAAAACAGCTTTTGGAATATTTTCTCCTATGCATCTATTTCATGTTTTTAGGCAAAGCAAATTCTATGTAAACCTTAACTAAATGGATGGGGGGCAGGGGAGAACACCAACAACAAAAACAACCAGCAAGCCTCATCACCAGAACAGCAGGTCTAGTCTGTTTATGTTTCAAAGACCATGATATGAAAGGGCAGTAAATTACACCATCTCCAAGCCAGCTTCAAAAGAAAATCCAAGTTAGTTTTAAAATACATCTACACTTTTAGTCATAGTTATACACACGAAGCACAGACACACATAGGACAATCATTCAAGTGATAACTTCTATTGGTTAATTACCACGCTTCATGTTTGCATGACCCATTTTAATCATCTTTGTGAGGTTGAAGACCTTTCTGTTGTACAAGTGATTGCTGGGATCAGGACCAAAACTCTTTGGGGTGTGTCCTGAGGAAGAATCCTGAGGGAGAAATTTATACAATGAAAAATTATCTACAACATGCCCCACAGCTGGTTTCACTTGTCTGAAGACAGCAAGCTGAACCTTTGGCCAACTCAATGCCATAACAGTACAAGTTGAGGTGAGGTTTTTGCTCTATGTCCACGTATGACTGCTTTTGACAAGCATGCCACAGGCTGACCACGTGTGTCATCCTAAAAAACGTTTGGTTTACTGTAAATACCCACGGAGGACCTGGGAACAACAGGGAATGGCAGTGCACAATCCCAGTCAATTTACTGAAGACAAAGAGTGAGCTGATTCAGCCCGTAATGCAATAATCAGACAGTGGATGAATACCCAGGCAGTGTAACGGGCCATGAAGTAGCACTGGGTCCCAAGCCACATGTGGTAAGCAAGGAATAATCCTCGCAAGCTTTCCTCCAGCAAATGCACAAGAAGAAAGCTCTTATTTTGTCCTAATGCTAACAGGAAACAAAACACAGCTTTGTTCCTGAAGGACTTCAGTCTCCCAGAGAGAAGCCAGGACAGCATACCCATGCTATGGGACAGCTTGAGGAAAGAGGTGAGCATGCATCATCTGTGGCCACCTTCCCCATACCACAGCTTCCATGCAAACAACACTGCTCAGAAGTGTTTTGAGCTGTACAACATGCACAGCATAAAAGCTGCAATAATCAGACAGACTGGCTGGTTGGAGAGCTGGGGCTATGGGGGGCACCCCAGAAGGTAACCCACAAACACTTACAGCCCCACACAGACTGATGCGTAACCCTGTCCATCAGTTTTGAATCTAGTTACACGAGTTCCCAAAATAGAGCAAAACACCCCATCAAAGCTTTCCCTTAACTCTCCGTTGTAAACTCATACTAATTTCTCATCTCAACAGCATTTAATCACCTTAGAATAAAATCAATTAAATCAATACAAAACACATAATTAAACCCTGCAGCTTCAAATTCTGCATTTTTACATCTAAAAGCTACCACTACAGAAAATTACAGGCAATATGCCAATCCAATCTTATTGGCACTTCCAAAATCTCATACAACTCAAAAGGAATCCCTGTCCTGTCATTTTTCCCTAGGTTCTGTTACCTGTTGACATCAGACACATTCTGAGCACATTGTCTGACTTTTGCCTAACGTGTATACTGACTGACCAAAAACAGCTGCACAGTAACTCCTGGGAAGAGGGAAGATATACTGCTATATATATGTGCACAAGTACATTAGATTAAGAAAACTGTAGAATGAAGATGCATCTTTAGGTCACTCTGTACATGAAAGCATTGCAAGAAAGTTTTGAACTCCTTTTACACATTTATTGATTAGTTCAAAAAGCTTTAAGTAAAAAGCATTTTCTTAAAGTTTTCCAGCCTTTTTGTCATCCATGCAAAATAAACTGGTTTGGCACAGAAACATTCTCTCAAATATGACTTCAGTAAGCTTATTATTCTTTTTCCAGAAAATTCATTAATAGAAATATAAATTAATCTATTAAGGCACATATTTGCTACATCCTGGTTGAAGTGTATCAGGGTATTCCTATGACCACTTGCCACCCACTGGCATGCACTTTGCTTACCTTGTGTCTGAAGCAAATGCACTGTATGTATTTCCCCCCTCATTAGTTATACTGATTAAATGTTTGGTTTTGTTTTTTTTTTCAGAATAGGCCACAGAAGTATAATTTTTCCAGGAGAAACATCCATTTCCACAGACTATTCACTCAGTAGACAACCTTGCTATCCCCTGAACTGGAACAAATGACATAGTGAAGTATTTTTCAGTCCTTCGAGAGTGGTGAGCAGGCTACTGTCCTGCTGAAACCACACTATGCCTGGAAGTCCCTGGATCAGTGCACTCCTTGGTAAAGATGCAACCACAGTTCCAAGTATCTGTTTTCTTCACCTAGTCCATTCGTGTTGTCCAAGCTTTGGTGGGTGGCATTTTAATCACATTTAATATTTCCATCCTCTCATCACCTCTGGTCACCACCACTCTCTGATAACACAACATGTATCTTAATAGCGGAGCCCTGGACTTCTGTTTAGGAACATCCTTGCTAACAGTTTCATAGAGTTCAAATAGAAAACTAAAATACTCCTGAATATTCAAAATAAAATGGGATGATTCAGATATAAACATCAGCAGTACTAGAAAGAATGATTAGCACAAAAAATCCTTGCCTCAACTCAGGTAGAAAAGTAAAGCAAATATAAAAGGTAATTTCATCAAGACTGTGCAGGGATGGCCAGCTGTAGGGGCATGTATTGCTCACCCTTTCTGTTGATCTGACAGCCATCAGAATGGTAGCCATGGGCTGAAAGATCTGATCTTCACAGATGTCTAAACCAGCTTAAATATCCCCTAAGGAAAGGGACTTTAAAATAACACAGAGAAAGGAAAATGTAGAGAGAATTAAAGGAAGTGTTTCTAAATCCTTAATGTTTCTAATCCTTGAAGAATGAAGGAGAAAAACAGCATCTGAGTAGCAGAGATGGCTGTAGATAAACTTTTAACTAAGAAGCTCAGACACCAAACAGCATGCCAGAATAAAAAGGGAGGAACATGTCCTTGGGGAAAAGGGATGACTAAACTTCAAGCAGAGAATCTAATTACTTGGCTTTGGCATTCATTCCTCCTGTTAAATAGGGTATCTCCCAACAGAAAAGCAAAGACATGACTTTAACACCCAGGGCCATATGATGCACAGGCTGAGGGCAATGAATGGAGCTTTAAGTGAAGATGTCGATTTAATAAAATCTATGAGCAGATCTGAAACATGATGTCCATCAGTGCCTACTTGATCAAACTGCTTGGTTATTTTTGACAAAACTTGCCATGGCGAAACAAAGAAATTATAAGATTAACTTGAGTCACTAATAACAGACACAGTGACACTAGACATTGTCAAGAGGAGCCTTTTGAAATGACCTGAAGGGGACAATAACACCACAGAAATACTCCTTATGCAAAACTGAAGGCAGCTCATTGCTCAGAGTGCAAATCATTCATGATAGGGGTGCAGAGACATTGTCTCTGTACTCCAGAAAAGCACCTGAGGAGCACCCTGACTACCCTTAACCAAAGCAGCCAAGTAGAGTCTCTTACCTTGCGCATGACAAGGGGGAAGCCAGAACTGGCCCTGGGAGGACAGAGGGATTTGGTCTGCAGGCTCATGAAGACAGCAGTCAAGCCAGGTTTCCTCCTGTGAACCTGAGACTTCTGTCTACAGGAGTGCAGTAAAGGTTCTCTAACTACAGGAGATGGAGAGCAGTGTTGGCCACTAGATCCATTCCGCATCCAGTCTGAGATGGGGATCAGCTCTTGTGCCTGGCTCTCTCTTTCCCACCTACAATAGGTCTCCCCAAGAAGCAAAGGAAGGTTGAGGCACATTCAGAGTCTCAGACCATCTTGGGTTGTTTCATCAGGTGACATTGGTCCTGACAGGAGTGCAAGAGTTAGAAATGGGACCTTTGTTAAAGTGTCTAAAATGCCAGAAACCAGGCCCTAGGGCAAGCTCTGGAGGGCACCAGTGTCTATGAAGTACCTAGTGGAATAAGTGAGAGCCTGCTGGAAAGTGACTTCCAAGGCATTTACCAAGAGCCTCAGCCAAGTAGTGTTCCAGGGCACTACTCAACTTTTCTGGGCAACTGTACCTCTGGAGCTGGTGCCAGTCTTAAATTCCTGTGAGAGACCAGACACCCAAGAAATTCAGGTCTTAAAGCTATAGAGAAAACAGTCATGAAAATGGTTCTTTTAAAATTTAGGCTGAAATTGTTTGCAAATACCTTTGCCTTCCATTTCCTTCCCCTTCAATTAAAAAAAAATAAATTTAGTTGAGGTGACGCAGCATAAGGATTAAAGACTCCTTGAATTATGGAATCAAGATGAAGGTAAAATCTTCCCGAGAAAATAGCTGAAGCTGGTGATGCTTTTGCAAACTCTTGGCTTAAAATCCCAGCTCTCAGAATGCTTCCCACTGGCTTTTTCCTGAACAGCATAAACCCTGGCAGTACTCATCTGATGGTCAGCAGTGGCTCTGACACATCTGGAACAGCTTAAAGCCACAGCCTTTGTGCAAAGCCATGTCCAGAAAGACAAGAAAGCAAATTTTCAGCTAAAAAGTTTGATAGCTCAGGCTCAGCTGGGCAGTTAGAAGAACAAGGGTGAAAGCATCCTCCAGCCAAAAGCACACAACACATGCACTAGAATGGGTTGGAGGGAAGGAGAGCACCCTTATGAACATTCCTAGGGCAGAAAAGTATTTAGCTTCATCGTCAGGCATCCACACGCCCGTAGTATGAATGGTTATACAAGCAATTGCTTGAAGGAAAAGTCTGTCTCTCTTCTTTTTGGCACATAATGAAACTGAAGACAAACGGTGTATAAATAAAACTGGGTGCTTCTGTAGTACAGAATAACAATCTAAGCAATTCATCAGCTCATGCCAGGAAATTCTCCTCACACACTGCTTGCAGGTTATCAGCCTTATCAGATTGGATACAAAAAAAAAAAAAGACAAAACCAAGGAGGCAAAAAACAGCATCTCCACAACAGAGTATGCAAGGAGAAAACAATGCTTCACATGGGAAAGACCCAAAGTATGGCTTGACAAAGGGCTGGGTTAGGGAATAAAGGGTGCATGGCAACCAGTACCCTACGTACCCGTGTATCGGATCTATCACATCCACAGTGGTCAGTTATCACTTGAGCAAAAAGGCTGAATTAAATACTGAGTGGACACATACCTACCTCAGGCCTACCAGCTGGTGAAGGAAGGGTGTCAGACATTCCCAAATAACACAGACAACTACTATTATGCTGCTGATCACTACAGCGCAAAGTATTTCACAAACAGATCAAGTATCAGCATTCCTCTTTCACTAAACTGAAACCTGATCTAGCAAGCAGGAATCTGTCCAATTTAACCCACATCTAGCAAGTCTCATTCCAAGCAGCTTTTTGCAACCTTCTCACAAAGTCTGTGCACCACTCTTAAAACAGAGATGAATTTAAATTATTTCTCCTAACGTAACAGATGAGAGCTACAACTAACACTATTCTGAAGATTAGAGACCCTATAAATAGCAATTTTTATTTATTCCCAGTGACTTTTAAGAGACTATGAAAGCCCTACCGAAGGTTTTCAACCTTGACTTCCCAGATGTCACAGGACATCTGACAGGAGAGCAAGGTGAGAACAATCTCACAAGCAGGTCGAGCCAGGGCTATGTCACCCACACTTGAGCTGTATCCCATTAACTGTTGGGAGCTCAGATGTGGAACCATACTAATGCTCCTCACACCACCAGCTGCTTCAGGATGAAGTGACACCACAAACTTTGCTTAATGATTAATTGGTCTGGGTCCTCTGGGTTCAGCAGCAGTTGCTACAGGAGTCTCTACTGTGTGGAAAGCTCTTCTCAGCATCTGATCTGGGCAACCAGCCAAAACGCTTACATGGACAATTAGAAGCCCAAGAAACACCACTACAGGTACATATGCCCTTCTGCAAAGCTCACACTAGTCTAGCCAGCCATGTTCATTATAGGGCCTCTCCTATATTTATTCTGTATACCCATATATCCGATTCTAGAAACCTATGTACTTTTGATATCCTGCAATGTCACAACACAAACAGCTTTCTAAGACAGATGTGAAACAGAAGAGACCTATTATGGAAATCTTAGCTTCAGCTCACCTGGTGATTTGAAACAGTTCTCAAATATCATTGTGCCTGTATCTTCCTTACCTAAACACTCAAATACTTAATTATATAATAAGAATTATGGTCTCTGATGGAAGTTTAACAGAATCCGAGCTTCATATTTCAGACACACCACTGCAATAGGTAATTCCTATATCTTTCCTTTATTAAGGATTTTAGACAAGTTTAAGCCAGTCTTCCACATATTTCAATGAAGTTAAAACTACAAAGGCAATCTCTACATAAAACAGCCAAAACCCCACAGGTTGTTTTCCAGGGCTTTCATTTTCTAGTAGATTGTTAGAAAGATAGACTCCAAAGGAACCTAGAATAAATATATTTTTAGAAGCAATGCTCTAGACAATATATAATTAACAAATTAAGAAGCCTGAAATACTCCACAGAACAGCCCACAATACCTTTTCAGCTTGTCACACGGCTGTTGTGCCCTCAACAGCAGCATTCTGCCCAGTTTTCATATCTATAGAGTTCGCACTAATTTGCTTTAGGAGTAGCTCCCATCAGGCCCAAAGGAGAACCTCTCTCCATTTGCAGGATGACAGCTACACCTGTTCCTTGGCTTGTGCTCATGGAGGTTTTCCTTTCAAATACACACGTTTATGTCACAAAAACATGCCCACAACTAGGGAGAAAAATCCTTGAGATTTATGTGAAAATTCTATATAAATTAAGTGCTTGCTGGAATTTCAGAGTGTGATAGACCTTCTAAAGACAGTAATTATCAGTCTCTGGATCTTTTCAATCAAGTATTTTAGATGCAACAGAAATGGACTGGAATTAACATGAGATACTGATTATTTTCATCTAACTATCCTTTTGATACATATGACAACTAAATATTTGTAAAATATGCATTTACAGTATAGACTTAAAATAAACTCATTAAAACCACAACTTTTTGATCCCAAACAAATATAAAAAAGAAACGAATATGGTAGTTTATACCCCATTTATTAAGACAGAGGCGTCTATTACTTAATACACTGGTTGAGTAGCCAGAAATCACATTATTTTCTTAGTATATTAAGATGCAAGACAGTTTGGCAAACAGGTAACAAAGACAAATTCGGCAGGGTGGAGAAACATTTAAGCTGCAGCAGGTTAAAAGCCATCTAATCTAGGGAGCCCTAAGCCAGCACAGTTACACAAGGTGCTGGCATCAGGCGGTGGCTGGCACAGCACAGTTGCCAGCCAGCTCCTCGAGTGCCTGGCAGGTCTGCCAGGGCCCCTTCAACTGGAATGTTGGGAAAAGGTCCAGCGACCATCTGGGCGCCGCTTTTTTGGACACCTACCAAAGAGGGCATCACCAAAGCTACAGTTTTTCTGTGCAGGGATCGCATAGGGTTGGTTTTGTTTTGTATGAAAGAAGGCTTCTGGTAAGAAAGTTTATAGTGCAATCTGAATTAGTTTGTGCCCACAGTGTCATTATTCATTCTTCCAAAACAGTTTAAATATAATGTGTAAAAATTTGCCATCTCTGTAAAGATATTACAAAGTAGTGCTTATAGAGCTGGTAACTACATAGATTCAATTTTAATAAATATATTTCTTCATGCTTTTGCAGAACTACAAGTATGAAAGCAAAAGTGACAAAGCAGCCAAGTACTTTTGTGTCTTCCAAAAGCTATTAAATTTCTCAGGGCTCTAAAAAGTGAATACACCTTATCGCACAGGAAGCACGCACCATGTTCAATTTAACAGCTGCTCAGAGAACAACAAAACCTACTTCTACTTCCTCTTTGCTGGCATGCCACTAAGTTACATCTCATGCCTAGAAATCAAGAGGTTGCTTTACTCCAGACCAGCAACTTCGGATACATTTCTGCTTGTCAGTGAAGCTGTGTGCTTAACAAGGAAATGTGCAACATTAGCTGTATCACACTTACACAGCTATGTAATTTTTGGGGTTTTTTTTCTTTCTACTGAAGACAAAAAAAAGAAAAAAAGGGTCAAGCACCAGGAGCTTAAGGTCATAAATACATTGTGTTGGCCCTAAGAAATTTAGCTAATAAGAGCTGTAGCTTTAATGCAAATTTACAAAGTGAACATTTATTCAGATTGAAAAGCATACACAACGGTTACCTTGATAACAATGGATTTAAACACGGTATCCTGTTAACGTCCTATTGATACACAATTTTATAAGTGGAATATTTTATAAAAATAAGAAATGGCAATGCTTCATTGAAATAACAGATTTAAAATTTGCTTCTTTGAACAACTACTCAAATCTGTATGGAAACATGCAGGTAAGTTTAGTAAAATCATCAGATTTATTCTCAGTATTTAAGTGACTAAGATTAAAAAATTGTGGTTTTTTTCTCCTTTAAAAGATTCTTAAGACATAGTGAGAGGAGGAAAACTTCTTAAAAAGTATCTTCAAGAGATCCTTACCTCAATGCAAAACATTTACTTAATGTATCTTATGGTGAAAACATCAGGTCTTTTCAAAGCTCTTATCAGTAGGGCTTTCAATTAAAAATGAAAGAAAAAGGCAGAAAATTCAGACATGGAGTCAACTGCATTTGGTAGACAACTCATGGTCAAGCTAAATGGTTTCATTTCTATCTAGTGTAATTTAATTTTTTTTTAGAAAGCAATTTTGAACAAAAAAATCTCCTTTTGTCACAGTCAGGAGACAACAGTTTAGGCAAGTGTGGCAATAGCAAGAAAACACACACCAATCAACTGGCTATAATATATAAATACAGCTGAAGATACAAATTATAAAAAGTCCTTTTATGTGCAATGCATGCTGTACACAAATTGAGAGAATTGTCAGAATTGTAATATATTAATGCTCAGCATATGGGTGTACTTCAGGTAGCTTCAAAGAAGACCATGAATGTACACATGCTTAACAAATATACATGGGCTACATAAACTCCTGCAGACTAAGATGTGGCACATACATCACCATTTCACAACATTTTAGGAAAAGGAGATTCAAAAAGTGCTTTCATAATTTTAAATGTCAATGGTTTAAAAGGAGACAAGTATTGTTATTTTAGAAAGAAATTGTAGTAACTCAGGTCATATTTTTCCAGTAAATACTGTATTTCAAGGTAGCTTAAAAAAAAAAGGAAAAAGAAAAACCACCATGCTTCCTGCAGATTCATGTCTCTGGTACTCAGCAACCTCTGACTTGACAGCTTCATTCTTACATGCAACTTTGCAGCAGAGACAAGCATTAAAGCATTCTGCAAATATTTCGGCTTGCATCTAGAGACTAAAGCAAACCAGTTCTGCATCACAAATTCAAAACCTTTGCTTTAGGGCAGAACCTTAAAGTTCAACATGGACTTAAGGATGTGAGTGACTGTCAGGTTAACATCTAGCAGAGGCCTGAATTCATGTTATTAAACACTACAGATATGCTGGTCTTTCAAAGACTGTGTAACTCTGATTGAAAGACTACTTTTGTAAGCAACAAGTCTTCACATACACACAAAATGTACAATACATAAATTTAAAACACAGCTTTAACTTATTTTCTTACAGAAGTTTCAGGATGACAAGTAAATTAACTGGACAAGTGTCTACATGTCCTTATGTGTATTTTAAAGTTGTAAGTCTTCTGAAAACTGATTAAAAAAACCCCTAACCTGTAGACCCGCATATATAGTTAAATTATAGTATAGTTACTTTTCTCCAAATCTGTTGGGACAAAGAGAGAGTTCTATAAAGATCTGCATTTAACACCCTCATTATTGTAATTGTAATTCTGTTCCACAAACAATGATCCAGTTAGAGTAAAAAAAATAACTCCATGCACTATAGATAAATGCATTAATAACATTGTTTTATTGACATAATTTTCAAATGTTAATGTTATATGGAAATTACAATTATTTTAACTTCCATATCTTGGTAAACTGGAGCCGTTGCTGAGTTCCTAAAATATGATGTACGTATTTATATGCAACAGGCCCACAGAGCTGTGCCACGTATTCAAAGATCTTAATTCCCACATATAGCACCACACTACCCTGTTCTTTTCAAATATGGTCAAAGATCTTTAAGATTTTTTGCAAATTAATCCTACCTAGGAAGCCCTTTCTATAGCCCTTTCTGCAGAAATGAGAATCACCTCAAAAGAACACTTTATAAGATTGAGGCTCAAATACTTCTGACATGTAACCAAATTAGATGGGAATCATTGTAGCATACAATGATTATTACATACATTAAATACCTTATTACACTCAATCCTATTTAAAAATAAATAAATCCATCAGTGGCTTCTGCACATCTTACATCTTTTGAAGACATGTACAATATTTTCTAAACAAAATCAGAAGGTTGAAGAAAACTCCTCAAACAGAAATGAGGAATTTACTGCTTGCATTCTCAACGTAATAACATTTTAGTCCCTTTAAAACTGAAAGTGTATCAATACACTGCAACTTGAATAGTCAATGGTCAATTCTACTAGAATAAAAAAAATACTTTTTTAGCATAACCACACTAGCAAGTTATTCTGTATATTTCAGTGAAGCAAAGCTTTAAAAAAGTTGTAAAGAAATAGATCATTTTTTGGGGGTGTATTTTAAGGGAGCAGTAAGTCCCCTCTGTAAAGATTATTTACACAAATGCAAAAGCAAACTTTGAGATAAGGGCTTGGGTTTGTTTTTTTTTTTTTTTCCCAAAGATTCCATCACATGATAAAAAATTAAATGAATGTGTATTCCTGACCACATTGATAACGTCACAGCTAGAATCTCATCCGCTAGTTTATGACAAACCACTGCAATGGGGTGTAAACAAAAAAAACAGGTCCCTACAGTGGGACAAAGCTCGGTTCAAGGTTGACTGAATGATACCAATATTGAAAGCAAGATTTAAAGTAAACTCATCTGGAATTCAGACCCAACTGAGGGAACAGAGAGAACAACACAGTGAAGGTACACTTAGGTGCAATTTCATGCTGGTGACTTTTTTCCTCTTTTTATGCTTAGAGCAGATTTTAAACCAGGAATTGCATATCCAATGACACACACAATCCAAAACTTAGTGATCATTAGCACATTTGTACACGTACTTACATAAACTTACTATTTACATATTCTAAACAAAGGTCCATTTTAACAGTTGAAATCTTTAACACATGAAAGAAGATAAGCTACTACAAAGAATGCATAATGAGATCACAAATTTTCCAATAGCATATAAAGACATGTTTTAAAGTGCTTTCTGGGTGCTTCAGATTAACCCCTTGCAGAATGAACTTTCACGTAGTGCTGTTCCAGTCATTACAAAATTATTTAAATCATTCCCCTTCAGGTGCATTGTGAGGTCAAGAAAAATGACGACACCACTGATGTAAAAGTTTTAGGCTCTACTGACATACATATACATTACTTAAGTTCAGATGAAGTTGTCAAATACTTTGGTTTATCATAGCTTGGGATAAATATTTGCTAGAACAGAAATTGCACCTCTCCACTCTTAATTTTTCTTGTAAAAAATACCCCAACATAAATTGACAGTTCTTTGGTAAAAACAGGACATTTGGCCAGTTTGTGTGTGTATCTATTTATTAAAATAGTCTAAAAGCGAACAAATGCCACTGCTGTACTGTCAATTTACAGGAATAACCATTCCTTACTCAGTGGGGAATACGAAAACATTAGATTTAGCAGTTAGCTATGTCACAAGCTGAAACACCTTCAGCAACCATTACAGGGGATCAGTAATGCTTTAGAGTACTTGTTGCTTAACATTTATCTTTTACATTACAAAAACTGTGAAAGGCTCTACGCCTGCAGCCAAGTCCATTACTTTGCAGTGACTACAGAAACATTATTCGATGGTGTACACTGTTAGTTTCTGATAAGCATGTAACAAAAAGCAGGAATATGGTGTGCTGACCAACCAATATTCAACTGCACAGTATTTGTGCATTACCTATACTAAGTACTAAGAAAAGCCTATTAAAAATTCTGCTAACTGCTACAAGTTACGTGAATATATAAAAACAGAGCAGATATACAAGTATAACACTGAACATACTGTACTTTATTAGCACAAAAAGCCAGAACAAGGCACGGCAAGCAGAAAAATACATCAATAGAAGGGTTAGTGTAGCATACAAGAATAACGTTTATTGTACTTGCAGCCAAAATGTTTCCTACCTCGCACAGGTCACTGCCATAGAGAAGTAAGTAATAACACACTGTAGCAGCTGGTAAAGAAACTAGGGAGCACTCATTATAGGTACAAAACATTAAACAGGGGTCAGGGCATTCCAACAAAACCTTAGTGCAAAAATGTCCAAGACAGAACTTTAAGTTCTGTCTCCAATTAAATAAGCAAACAGATCTTAGAACCTTGTTTCCAAGTAATCTGCTGAAACTATAATCAGTGCATATTACTTTAAAACATTTTTTTAAAAGCACAAATGGAAAGATATTTACAAATAAAGTGTTAACAGTACCTTTCAAACCTGACATTTGCTTCAGATATGTCAGATTTTTGTATTCTGATTATAATTCAACCACTTCTAATATTATCCATAAAAATATCAGAAGACTTCAAATAATTAAACATTTTTTTCTTCTTCTCACTATTACCTTCCATTGTGAGCTACTAGCAGTCAGGCCACCAAATTACATTAAAAAAAAAAATGCAACCTTTTGTTTTATGGCAGTAATCCAATCCTGCATCCTGCCACTGAACCAGCGATTCACACGGGAAGGTATTTAACTGTCCAAGACAAGACAGTATCACTTTTGCTAACAATGCCACTTAATCTCCAAGTGTTTAAAATAGAATTACAGTACTGAGCAGGCATATTCAAGTCTTAATGATTAGGAAACCTTATACACTGAGAAAAGCGTGATTCATCTGTTAGCATCAAAGCACCATTAACTCTTAATGGACTGCTTCTAATGAACCACTCTTCATAAAAAGAAAATACTCTCAATCAATAGCATTTGGAAAATTGTTTGTTGAGCTAATTTAGTACTTTAAGTAGTGGAAAGTTTTGAAGAAGAATTTTTTAAAAATACTTCAAATATTAGCAAAAATGCTCCTCTAATAAAGCCTTTCTTTATTAGCATTACATGAATGCCCCATCGAAAATGCCTCATAGTTTCTTCATCCAATTACTACAGCTATAAAAGGGAAACAAAATATTTAGAAATTAGCAAAAATATTCTCCTTAGGCCTTAATGAAAAACGTGCAGAATTGTGTCTGCTTATTGTTTCCAAGAGGCATCACAACTTAGTTTGATTAACAGCAGGCAGCATCTGACAGGATACTAACACTCGGCTTAAATAGGATATTGCAGAAAAGCTAGACTTTGTTGGTGCACTCGCTGCAGTTAAGCTGTAACATATGGGGGGCAAGGGGGAGAAGCATATTCTAGCTTATTCTGATTTCCATTTACTTCGCTTTTATAGGTTCCCGCTCCAGCCATCGCACCCTGACTTTTTGTTTATAGTGATACTCCTTTAGAAAGTCTTGCAACATTGAGGGTAGAGGAAGGTCATCAATTCCATCATACGTAGTGCACCTGCAGATTACTGCCCGGCAGATATACTGCAGACTAAAGGGGAAAGTCCTGTTCAGAGATACAGTAAGTAACGGTTCAAAGAACATGCAAGAGCTAGGGTCTTTGTAGTGTTCCAGAAGCCCTGTAACAGTGGAGGAGTGAAACACACAGGGATCATGGGCATCAAAACTAAAGTTGTGATTCCACTGCTCAATGCGTGCATGTAGCGATCGGTTGTAACGACGGAAGCTCACAGAGAAGAGGTAGTCCTCTTGTGCAGAATCCCTGAGCAAAAAAGTGCCTTCGGGTTTACCCTCCAGAAGTGCTTCTGCTTCGTAACGGTCCATCACACCCCAGTAACATGGGTTCCCTGTGATCTGAAGTAAGTCTGGCACAAGGCAATGGATGTAATCAATCTGAGTATGCACTTTCCAAGCCCCCTGCCTGCTGATATGGCCGTGGCTCTCTCCAGACATCTGACGCTGCTTCTGTCTGCGTGACTGCAGACAAAGCGTCGTTGTGTCCTCTTCAGAGTCACAGTTCCCCGGAGGTGTTATGTTTTTGTCCCCAGTAAGCTCGGTCATACCAGGTGCTAACTTTGGTCCCAGTTTATACAAAGGATTAACCTGTGCTGTAGCTTCAAAAGTATGTATTTGGGCATTGGGAGGGGGATCGACTCCTTCTTCAATACTAAGTCTACGTCTCTCTCTGAGTCTGTCTTCTTCATCTTCTGTGGAAACCAAGGAAGGATCAAATGTGTCAAAAAAAGTCGAATGAGGACTCACAGGTGCTGTGTGTTGTTTAATCAGATGCCACTTCTGAGCCAGATCTGAGCCTGCAGGAAAAGGGCATTTCTCAAGCATTAGTTCAGAGAGATGGATCTTTCTTTTGTTAGAAAACAGAGGTTTGGACTGTTTGCTGTAACTTCTCATGGGAAAACACAGCCCAACGGTATCTTGTAGACGCTGGCGCAGAGAACGGCTACCTACTGTCCTGTTTGAGACTGCATCCATGTCATGGACGGAGCTCACCCCATACCTTCTCTCCCTCCTCTGCAAACCACTTCGTGTTCTACCAAACCTTTTTTCAGTATCCAAGGAGCTCTGGGTTTTGGTAGAGCAGGAATGCTTCTTCTTCCCACCCCAAGGGGCATGCCGAGAATAAGAGTCCCTTCGAGCGAGTCTAGCTCCTGTGGTGACACACAAGTCATTCTCTTTCTCAATGCTTATTTCAACAATCTGAGGAATTTCTGTGACACAGTTTTGATTCCGCCTTGCCGAATTCTTTGATGGACTTAAACCTAACTGCAAAGCAATGTTTTCTCTCAAAGGGCTGCTGGGTTGTTGTTGAGCCAAATCGCTTATCTGGATAGCTTTCTCTTTAGCAGATGAGCAACTACTGGAGTTCACAACTATACTTTCATTTTGGTTTCCACCCTCGTGACTGAAGAGATTCTGGCACCTGTATTTAAAATTGTTCCACATCTTTCCCACTTTATCCATGGATTACGTTATCTAAATTAAAGAGAAGAAATATTAAAATTTAGTTAAAAAAAGAGAGGATACACTACAGTTAACAATTAAGTTAGACACAAGACAACTGTTAATTGAACATATTACATTTGAAAAGGTGCCCAAGTGTTTGTATGGTCATGTGGAAGTGACAGGAATTACCGCAATGAAAATGCTTGGGAAATGACAAATGTTTTCTTTACAAACACACATTCTCATTCTTCTGTAGGCACGTATGTAGGTCTGCATAGTTGTAGTTTCACAAGAAATATGCAGTCTAAAATTCTTCATTTTTGTAAGCCATATATTGGGTATGGCTGATAAACTTCCAATAAACAGCAATAAAACAAATATTAAAAACAGACTATTCAAGTCACTCCACACTATGCTGGTGAATTCCAAAAGGTGACTGCAAATGTCCAGCTACACCATCTAAAAGCAAAAGCTCCAGCCACAGGTCAGAAGAATTCTATAATTATATATATTAGCTATAACTAACAAGATTTAAAAAAAAGCACAAAAAAAATTAGGGGGGGGAGGGAAATGGGCATTTTTCAGATAAGGCAATCACCAAAAAACATTATAGGTAGCAAAGTACCAGCAGAATTTTAGACCTGTAAATGTTTGATATGTTAATAAAAGCCATACATATGAAACCTCTAAAAAACCACCAAAACTGTCTGGCTTTATTACTTAGGACACAAAAGAATGAAAAAGCCCAAGGAGCTTTTCTATCCTTAGTAAGAGCACTTAAAGAAAGCAGCTCCACAGCAGATACACTGACAGCGAGTCATGAAGATACAGGAAAAAGATAAAAACATTAGCAAAGTGTATTCTGAAACTACTTGAGAAACCACGTTTGATAATTGGCACAAGACGGCCAAAAACACGGGACTGCCCCAGGACAGAAACAGACTAATTCTGGGCTACAAAAAGTCAGGCAATGCCAAGATAAATTAGATCTAATTAAATTCTGAGAGACGTGCTAAACTTAAAGGACTAGAACAGGTCATCTTATCTCATTTAGCTCTTAATGGAAACAGCTCTGTTCTTTGGAAACATTACTTTGAAGCCACATTCCTCTGTTGCTGCCGTTCTTTCCTGTTCACAGCTAGAAAGGACTCTGAAGCAGTGACTGAATGCACTGGGTCCCATGAAATAATGTGGATGATAAACAAGCAAGCAATGCTCTAATGAGCCAGTCTAGAAGTCCCTTAAGCACAGCTTTACGGCCATGACTCTACAGCAGAATCCACTGAGACTCGGGAAGAGTCATAAGTACAACTTACATGAATCATGAAAGGATACTGACTGAAACACATAACTGTTAGAGGAGCAGAAAACAAAAGGAGCAAAAGCTTTCTTCCCCAACCCCTCCTCAAGATGCTTCAGCAAGCTAAGTATCTACATCCAGTTTGGGGCACCTCAACACAAGAGAGATATTGATGTGCTGAAGCGAGAGCAGAGGAGGGCAACAAAGCTGGTGAAGAGCCTAGAGAATAAAGCTTTTGAAGGGAGATTGAAGGAGCTGGGGCTGTTTAGTTTGAGGAAGAGGAAGCTAAGGGAAGACCTCATCACCCTCTACAAATACCTTAAAGGACATTGTAGAGAGGTTAATGCTGGTCTCTTCTCACAGGTAATTAGCAATAGAACAAGAGGGAATTGATTCAAGCTGCAACAGGGTAGGTTTAGACTGGACATTTGGGAAAATTTTTTCACAGAAAGAGTAGCCAGACACTGGAATTGGATGCCCTGAGTCACCATCCCTGGATATGTTTAAGGGTCATTTAGATGAGGGCCCAAGTAGTTATTAAGGAGAGAGAGACACTTGCAAATAAGTGTGATACACGGAAGATACTACACAGTTCTATGCATATGTAAAAGTGTGTAGGCAAATAAGCACAGAATGACTTCCTGATAATTTTTCTTTTGTTTTTTTCTTTTTTTCCTGGAGTTCTCTGGACTAAGCTGGGAAGTTCTAAGACCAGCAGAACTAATAAAGTCAGATCCCACACATATTTACAGGAACCATACAACTATGTATCATGCCATCACAATAATCACAGCCCTCTGCTGTGTCTCAGAATATCCACACTGACCAGGAGGCAGCAGATGTTTGCTGGCTGACAGCCTGTCAACACGGTATATATAAGGCTGACTTCTACCCACTTTTTCTCAAGTTAGACATTTCTTTCTCTTTCTAGTCAGAGATGTTTAAAATTTTTGGGAAGGGAAAAGGAAGAGAGGGTATATAACTCCATTCCCTTGGGAATTAGGCTAGAAACAATACACATCTTTGCGACAATGAACAGGAATTCTTTTTCTAACTAAATGGTCACACACTATTCAGTGGTGTCTTATTTTAGAACTGGTCATTATTGCTCCACCCTTGCACTGTTAGTCTAGAACATCTTTAGATAGTTAGATGAGTGGAAGGTTCTCTACATTTAGCCAGAAACCTTAAAGAACAAAGGAAAAACAAACAAACCATCCCCACACCCACAAAACCCCCACCATACTGGCTTGACAGATTTTACTTTTCAAAAGTTAGATTTAAAAGATTAACTACTTTGTCATACTAAAGAGAATATATATACTTTTCTTACCCAGAAAAGCATACGAGTCACTGTATCTTGTCTTGAGAATATACCTCACATGAACTTGCTATATTCCTTCTCTGAGTTGTGGACATGATTACTACAAAGAGAAATAGTATTTTTCTTAGTTAGTAGAATATAATTTAGATAATTAAAATTAGTTACTGGTACCAAAGGGATATTTTAGTAATTATATTGAAAATGTGTACATGGAACTCCCTGGTAATTACCTATTTTTTAATTCGCATTAACACAAATGAAAAGCTTCACAGAACTTTCTTTTCCATCCATTAACAACATTTGTGAAATGGAGTCCAGGGAAGGACCCTCAAATGAAGCTTTTGAGAGCCAAGAGGGAAGCCACAGCATCTGGATCACTGAGGTGCCAGGCACAATGGGCAGTCAGACCTGTAAAAATTGTTTCCCCTCGCATTTTGATCTCAGCCCCAAAGCAGTGGTTCCTAAGCTGTCATTAGCAGTGCTGTCAGATCACCTCACACTGCCTCTCCTCCTTGTTTCCAGCTGCTGCATCACATCAAAAGGCAGCTAAAAATACACACTTTTCTAATATTACTTTTCCAGGTAAGCAACTGCTGTACTTGCCACAAGGATGTTATATGATTGTGAATCAAGAGGAATACGAACCATGATTCTAAAAATGGGAAAGTGGAATACAAGACAAGTTCTTTATTAAAAGAGTAGGTCAGCACTTCCCTAAAATAATCATTGTTCTTCAGAAAACCAGGAGAAGTTGAGGGATTTAGTACAGTCACATCACAGTCCGAAATGTACTATCAAAAAAACAGTAACAGGACAGAGGAGAGTGATTTGCTTCTCCACACCAGAACCAAGCCCCAGACAGCACCAAGAGGTAACAGCAAACACTGAAAAACTTCAGTGTTTTACATGCAGAACAGAAAGAAAAATATTCAAATATGATGCATATTTACTGGAATAAAAAAAATTGTGGGGTTGATCAATCACTAGGTGAATATTAAAAGTTAATACTCCTAGGCAGAAAGTCCAGAGTAACATCAGAGAAGTACTAAACATTATGAGTTCCCATTCACCCCTGGAAGCACTAAAATTGATGAAACACTTTTAAAGTTAGGACATACACTGCTACTATTGAACAATTCCATAAAAGTATCCATTCTAGAGAGCAAAGTACAAAAATCTTCATACAAAATGAAGATTAAAGCAAAAGTTCTTTTGCAAGTGAACTCTTAGACATTTCTTTCTTCCTCCTTATGTACCTAGGAAGTCAAACACAAGACAATAAAACCTACCAAAATTCGTTCAAAGCATGGCCTTAAAGCAAATGGAAGGTAAAGATGCTAGAATTTTCAACAAAGCCTTACTTAAAACATTAGGTCATTCAGGCCTTTGAAGACATATTGGCATTTCAAATAAACAGTATTGCTGTTTTACTAGGCACAGTTGGCAAAGGGGCTGCACACTAACCCTTTAAACTCATTAGAGAATACAAAAGTACATGGAAGCTTTTCTTGAAATTTCTTGCTTAATAGTACTTAACTTTACACTTCACTATTATTCCTCTGTTCTGCTCAGAAACAGGAACAGTCAATGTACCATGTACCACATCACCAGGCAGCTGACAGCCTGTTGGACAAGCTGCCTGGTGGCTCCAGGAGGGAACGGTTGCTTTGGGAACTGTTCTTCACTAACAGAAAAGTTTCTTGAATTTGTGTGACTGTGTCAGTCAAACCTCTCAACCTTGTGCTAAAATGACACTTAAGTCATTGGTAATGTATTTAAAATTCAATCTAGTAATTTTAAATTAGTTTAAATCATTGTGTAACAGAAGTGTAGTTTCACAGATTTCTCGTGGCAATGCTAAGGTTCACAAAATACAAATTACTTCTGAACTGGCCCTAAAGCCATCCCAGTTTTACAAAGGACCATTGCCCATCATTATATTAGCCTAAACAGAAAATAAATTTAATTCTACCAAAATCCACAAAGTACCTTCATCAATTTGTAGATTTCTAAGAAAAATAGAAGTTATGTTCCTAAAGCAATCTCTTTTCATCTAAAATGGCTTCTATCTGCTTTTAATTGGCATAAGTTATTTTTTAAAAAAATACAGGTAGTAAGCACTCTACAGGGATTACAGAATCAATGAGCAGTAGTGTCTTAACAGTATATTCCCATGTGCAGTAAATTTAGAGACATTCAAAGCCATGAAGTTTGCAAGAGTAGTCTTCAAGTATTCTGAAAGTACAAATGATGAAACTACAAAGAGAACCAGGAAAATCATTCAGGTAATATGATTTAAATAAAAGACAACATATTAATACCACATATTTATAGGTTACAGTGAAAAATCAGACCAGTCTTTCTGTAAGTGTCACAAGATCTAACTGGAGCTTTCCATCCGTGACTTCCGAGGAGGAACATTCAAAGCCAAGGTTGTGCTCTGTCCTAAAGATAATGCACTTCTTTCACTCTCACAGTATTACTCATTTTAAAAATTACATTCAAAGCATTAACTCCTAAAAATGCACTGTCTTCACAAAACGGATACACTGCACAACGTAGGACACCTTACAAAACACATATCATATGCTTATTTCAAAAACAAGAATCTGCAAGATTGTTTTGTTTTGGTATTTTCATATGATGATAGCTTCAAAACATTGAAAGGTAAAGACAAACACTGAAGGGAAACAAAACCAGACAATACTAACAAGTCAAAAAAACCCAATAACCTGAAAGGGGAGGGAAGAGAGAGGAAACACAGGCTCTGTCCTTGTGCACCGTTTAGCTCCATGCTAGGGCATGCCAGCAGGCTAACATGCTCTGTGACACTGGTGCACATCACCTTGGACCATGGAGGTAGAAGTAAAAGTAACAGAGGGAGACTACGCTTCTATTTGGATTGTTCCTCACTTGAAAAAGATTCACTTTGCAGCGAGGAGAGACTCCATTATTAAAGGCAGTGCTGAAGAGGTTAATGTCCTATTTGCGCATTGCCAAATGCCTGCTATAGGCCACTGCTCTGAGGGCTGCACTAACAAAGCTGTTCACATAAGCACTCCTCAACCTTATTCAGTCAAAATGAATAAGGTTGGCAAACACCTACCTTTTAAAGCAACCCACTTGAGGAAGGAAGGGTAATACTAAGGATTACAAAGCAATTTTCTCCCTTCCAATACATATTCCAGAAATAATGAATTGCTACTCTTAATACCAGAGACAACATTTCCTAAAGAACAAGGAATAGGTTGGCTTAAGTGGAACCACGCAGCTTTCTACACACACAAATATGCTTGCTACAGACAGCCTGAAGAACTGAACTGGAGGGCAGGAAGGGGTGTCTTTTTTTTTTAGCTAGATCATGTAAAGGGGAAAAGTGTCAAGTGCTCATTAAAGCCTTATTAGGGCAAAGTACTACTGTGGGGTTTTTTTCCTAGCAGGCTCTGGAAGTGCAGTTGCTTAGGGAGAAGAATCTGAAAGTCTGAACACCCAAATCAAAACTTAAATCTGCCAAGAAGAGGTTGCTTACTGAGGGATACCAAGCTGCAATTCCAACAACACACAACATTGGCCTAAGTCAGCACTGCAACCAAAAGAAATGGCAGCAGTTCCTTCCTGGCCACCTCTGCTGGTGGAAGCAGTGGTCTGTACAATGTACAGCTGCTCAAAGAACTGATCCAGACAAAAATGGCTTCTGAGAAGTCGCAACCATTCACTACACCTAGATTATGATTTCTGCATAAACATTCATGTTGACACAAGCAAATGAGGAGGGAAGAAGCCAGTGCAAGACTGCTTCCTTCCACAGCGGCAACTGGTTAGTTCTGCTCATGATACTAAGACCTTAGATGCCTACTTTGAAGAGAAAGCTCAATTGAAGCCTATATATTAATCAACTGTGGGGCTCTCTAAGCTGTTGCTTGGAACATTCATGTTGAAAGTTCAGCCACTGAAAACATTTACTTCAAAAATAAAATGCTGAGCTGGCTTGATGTGTCCTGCTAAAACACAGGGAAAGCAACAAGTTTCAAGGACTTAAGCTGGCAGACTGTCCAGTCAAAAAAAAAAAATTATTGTATTTTGCAATTGTTCCAACCTGAGAGTTAGAAGTAACCTTCTTCTCAGTGCAGAGTCACGATGAGCAAAAAAAGCAGTCTCAGTTTGGATAGCTGATGCTCTGCTAGTCTCTTTCCAAGCAGCTGCACATTATAATTCAGTTAAAAAATATTGTTTTAAGATATACTGAACAGTGGGATACATCCTTGTAGCCCATTACTAGGCTTTGGGGTTCAAAAAAGGACAATGTCAAGACTACAGCTGTTCACATTAGATTAGAAAAGACCATATATATTTGCATCCATTTCTGTTCAGAAAAATCTAAAATCCCTAAAACAAAACAAACAGCAAATGAAAGAACAGAACATGAGTGACACTGAACCAGAAATAAAACCAGTTATTTCTTAAGTACTCTTCCCCTGTACTTACAGGTCTAGTGGGTGATACAGCTATCATGAACAAAGCTAGTACTTCTAATTACATAAGGATCACATAACTACACAAAACAAGCATAAGTTTCAGATATAAATTCAGAAATAATGATCATTAGATATATTACAATAAACATTTCTAGAATAAATAAATCAGCAAAGCAAGGTACTTGCTACAGAAGAGAACTCCAGGTGACTCACTGAAATAATGTGGTTTTTTTTGTACTGCTGTGTTTAACTCTTCTCAAACAAAAAGTATATTGGCAGCTTCTAAGTTCACATGGACAGAATAAACTGTTCCAGTCAGTGTTCAAGTTAAGCATGGTAGCCCTCTTGATGACCTCTGCAATAGCCTTAAGAACACTGACAAAAAAAAAATTAAAAAAACACACAACAAAAAAAAACCCCACACTTATGGAGCTCTCCCCCCACAGTGCAAAATTTGTTTCTACTTTTAAGAACATTAACAAATCATATCCTTCCCTATCAAATGCTAAAAATATAAATAGGTATTAATTTGACAGAAAGAGTTATCTAATGGTTATTCATATGTACTTCTTGGGAGTTCTCACTGAAGGAAAATCGTACCTTAGATAGATATACCTCACTGAAAGCAAATGGAAGTGGTAGCTGTGAGATATGGTTGACCCATCTTTTCATCCTTGATTAGCCCAGTAGAAACATCCAATTTAAGATATTTTACAAACAGAGCATTTCATTAAATTGCAAACTGGCTGTTTTACGAACAGATAGTTCCGTTATTCTTAGATCAATTTATACTGATTTAACAGCCTTATTTCTTCTCACTTGAAACTCTCTATTTTCCAAAACCTCAACAGTCTTCCTAATGCCTCCCCCACATCATAGGAGCCTTGCCGCCATCAGTTTACAAGCATCCCTTTTACAGAGCTCTTCTCAAGAACACAGCTACTTCCCCATGTTTCCTTTCTGTGTGACCAAGCAAAAGATCATATTCTCCAATATAAACTAGCTACCTGCCACACCTTAAAATTGATAAAAAAGTTCTACTTGTCTTTGTCTAGTGATGGATCTACAATGGTGACAATATAGGGAAAAAACAGACTTATTTCTGCAATTTGCAAGACGTATTAAAAAAAAGCTGCCTTTTTTCCAAATTTGAGTGAAATGGACCCAAAAGTTTGAGAGTTTCTAGAACCACAACTGAGTGACAGACTAAGCTGTGATTTCTTAAGAACTACAATTAATGAAGTTGGTGTTAAGCCAGAGACTAAATATTGCTAAATGTACTTAAAAAATATAAAACCTCTTGCACTATGATTGCAGTTCATTAATTTGCCATTTCTTATGAAAAAACCCACTGAGGCTTTATGGATATCACCTGTATTTCTTGTTCACTGCTAACATTACTGGAGCAAAGCCCTTGATAATAGCAAGGTCATACACACATGCGGAAGAAAAAAAATAAAAAAAAATCCATAACTAAAAATGAGCTTCTCTTTGCAGAAACATAGATGACTTGAAATGTTTAAAAATGCAAAATATGTCATTTATTGTTCAGTTATATCAACAGATGACCTGTAACTGGTCAAACTACCTTTGCCACTGTAATACCAAAGAGAGACGAAACTGGTAGTGGGGAGAAAACTGCTGGACCAGCCTCATCCAGCTACAGCTATGCTCTACATCAAGCAGAAGGCGGCTTGGGATGAGCAGTTCTGGTAACATTCACAAATTTATAGTGACCTTCATTCATAATGACTTAACTCCCAATTTAAATTTTTTTATGCCAGAAATTTGACAATCTGTCACCATAGCATCACTAGCAATCTTAGATCAGCTTCTGTATAAAACATGTTTTGATAAAATAGAAGCATATTTGGATAACTGCATAATGAGACCTGGGGATTTAACCTGCAAAGCATCTGGCAAGCACAGAGTTAAAATCCTGCCTAAGACTACCCCACAGCTGCTGTCAGCAGTCAGCCTAGTCAAGAGAAGCCGTGGGCTGTCTTGACAAGACTAATTGGCAGTGAGCACCTGGTTCCCTAGGCTGGGCCAGGGTAGGTAAAAGATATAAACCCTGTAAAGAATAAGAAGCTGGAAGGCTGCCAGTAGGTCTAGCCCATTTCATGTTTTCACTTTGATCCACAGGCACCTTTATTCTAGACTATACCCACTTAGAGGTATCAAAAACATTTTTCTGCAGTTTTCCAGCTGAAAGGAACACGTGCTTTATGGTTCTGTACCTGCAAGCTCTGCCACTGAGTGCCCACCAAGCCTTGCTGTCCAGGGTCACACTGCAGCACAGCCAACCACAACCTCAAGATTATTAAATTGCAGAGGAACTGAAATTCTGGGTTTCAAATGCCACCAAAAATTAGCTTAAAAGCACTATTATAACTTTAAAATTATAGACTAATATGATAAAAATTAAAATATGATGAAAAATTAAAATTAAGACTGTCTTGGATATTCAGCATATTGGACATATAAAGCATGTGCAATGACATCTTATGATGCACAGCAAATTAAAGTGCATCTTTAAAGAAAGGGGAAAAAAAGTAAAACAGCCTCACATTCTTGAAGATAGCTGGAAGTAGGATGCAGGAGAAACTTAAGACCTGAAAAGACAATTGAACACATTTTGACGTCTACTAGGAATCATGATTTCACTGAATGTAAGCTTTTTTAAATCTGCCTTTTTTTTCCCCTCCCTCTCCAATATTAAAACTCAAGTAAAAAAGTGTAAACCATTAGCACTGGAGGTTCAGTCTCTGAGGCAGGGGAGGGTTTTGTTTTTCCTTAAGTGTAAAGGGAAAAAAATATCACTCCGTTAGATTAGAGTTTTATATTATTGACCCAACAATTATTTAACATACATACAATCACACACAATTTAATATATATGAAATGTATACATGACATAGAAATATTTTTTGTGCAAGACAGTTTTTAAGTATAAATATTAAAAAGTCAAAGCTAAATTTCTGCTTTAAAGCAAAGTTCTCAGCAGACACTCACCTATGTCTATGCCAAGTTTCATGCTTTAGGCATTTCACTTTTGGCTTGCTAGTCAAGAATTCCAACAACGTACAGTAGCATGAATATTTCCACAACTTAAATAGTCATTTAGAAGCGTTAAAAGGCAAAGACAGTACTTTTACATAGCCTCTGTATGAAAGACATTTCAATCGATAGGCATTAATGCAGAACTTTGGTGTTGGGGGGGGGTGGGGGGGTGGGTGTGGAACAAACAAACAACAAAACAACAAACCGAAAAAGAGATTCTAAAAACAAGAATGCCCATGCTTCAAAACATGGTGTCAAGATGTACCATAGAAGCTTCAAGTAAAAGAAAAATAAATCTAACGCTTCATGTTGTCAATGATGTAAATGACTAGATGCACAGGATATGCACTAGAGGCTGAATAATCAACAATAAGAAAATCAGGTCCATCTTCCCTTTTAAGAGCATCTATTGACTAAGTTGATTACAACTGAGGTGTTAACTAGATTTTTATGGTACTTGCTTTCAGAGAGCTGGATCCCATTGCATAGTAAGATCCAAAGGAAGTGATGCTCTGTTCCAGCATGTGGCTACATCTCTCCTCTTGGCCTTACATAGTGCAATCAGTTATATCAAAGCTATTTGAATGAAATGCTTATTCCAGCAAAGCAGCACCTGTATATAGAATCGTAGAATAGATTGGGTTGGAAAAGACCTCCAAGATCATCGAGTCCAACCCCTGATCCAACTCCAATTACTATATCAT
>JANHFX010004833.1:8952-29617 GCA_027560015.1 Chloroceryle amazona | reverse complement strand
CCTAAGCCTTAAGCATTTCTTCTCCTGTGTGCTGCCCATGCAGAAACAACCAGTGTAGGGAACAGAGAATATAAGTAAAAAGGCAGTATTAAAAAAAAAGTAGCATATATTAATTTCTATAGGACAAAAAAAAATGGAGTAAAAATAATTTCCTTTTTTAAAATTATTGTAATGAGTATGACCATGACTACAAATTACAAAAATGATGAACAGTGCACTGAAAACAGCAGCTCATAAAGCTTTGCCATTTTTATAGTGAGCTGAAAACAATATATATGCAATTTGTTTCACTTTAGTTGATTCCCTTTTTTTTGGAAACGCTTTTTATAATACTGTAAAAGAACTTTGTTATCTAAATGCACATGAACATTATATGGGGAAAAAAATGTGGCAACTTGGAAGAGAAGCTGACACCATCTACTTGGATTTGTGAGAAGCATTTGACCCTGTCCCACACAACATCCTGGTCTTTAAATTGGAGATATAAAGATCTGATGGATGGACTGCTCTGTGGATAAGGAATTGTCTGGATGGTTGCACTCAAAGTGTTGTGGTCAACAGCTCAATGTCCAAGCGGAGACCAGTGATGAGTGGTGTTCCCCAAGGATTAGTACTGGAAAGGGTGCTGTTTAACACCTTTGTCAGTGACATGGACAGTGGAATGGGGTGCACCGTCAGCAAGTTTGGCAATGGCACCAAGCTGTGTGGAGTGGTTGACATGTTGGAGGGAAGGGATGCCACCCAGATGGTTCTAGACGGGATTGTGACTTGGGTCCATTCCAACCTCATGAACTTTAACAAGGCCAAATTCAAGATCGTGCACCTGAGTCAGGGCAATCCCAAGCACAAATACAGGCTGGCCAGAGTATGGATTGAGAGCAGTCCTGAGGAGAAAAACTTTGGTGTGCTAGATGCTGAAAAGCTCAATATGAGCCAACAATGTATGAGCACAGCCCAGAAGGCTAACCATATCGTGGGCTGCATCAAGAGAACCATGGCCAGCAGGTTGGTGGGAGTCATTCTGCCCCTGTATTCTATTCTCATGAGACCCCATCTGGAGTAATGCATCCAGCTCTGAGGCCCCCAGTACAAGAAGGACTTGGATCTGTTTGAGGAGGTCCAGAGGAGGTCCACAAAAATAGTCAAAGGAATGGAATATCTGTCCTAGTAGGAAAGGCAGGTAGTGTTGGGGTTTTTAAGCATGAAGAAGTGAAAGTTCTGGAGACACCGCATTACGACTTTCCAGTATCTGAAGGGGGCCTACAAGAAAGCTGGGAAGACACTTTTTACAAGAGCTTGCAGTGATAGGATAAGGGGTAGTGGCTTTAAACTGGAAGTGGATAGACTTAGATCAGAAAGAAGGACGGAGTTCTTCACTCTGAGGGTGGTAGAACACTGGAAAAGGTTGCCCAGGGAAGTTGTGGATGCTTCATCCCTAGCCGTGTTCAAGAATACCTTGGATGGGGCCTTTCACAACCTGGCCTAGTGGCAGGTATTGCTGCCCATGGCAGGGGGTTTGGAACTAGATGATCTTTAAGGTCCCTTCCAACCCAAACCATTCTTTGATTTTATGATCTTATGATTCTAACTTTGGCACTTAGACCCCATGCAGATGAATAGTGCAATAATGATTCTAAATAATGAAGTGGATAAACAAACATAAATCCTTCCTTTCTCCACCCTCCTTTTACACAGTTTAATCCTAATTCTAATATTAGCACTTTTTAAAAATACTTACAGACCAGTGAATTCTTTATTGAATCCTTACATAGCAGTGACAGAACAAGTACCTTAAAATAATAGTTGCTCAGAAATGTCAGAGTATTAGAAAACATTTAGCAACAAATAGTTATTAAACTGTCAACATCACAAGGAAACCTTAAAGGTGACTATATTTCAGTTCTCTTTTTAATGAGTAGCACCATAATGGTAATTTTAATTAAAAAGCAATTTACCCAGTATAAATAACAGAAAATATTTACTGTCCTGGTTGATCCTCTGACAAGTTTATAATTTCAAATTAATTTACAAAAAGAATAGGAACATTACTTCTCAGGTAATTAAGAGGTTAAAGACCCTGTGCACATAAAACAACATAAATATATTTCAAGATCAGTAAAGAGTAAGAACTTTAATAAAAATTGTATGTTTTTAGGTTATGTCCATTTTCATATTGATACATGACTGCGTTTGGAAGTGTAAGCTTATTGGAAGGTGAGGCGTTACAGCTGAGGTACTTGTAAACTAGGAGAGAATAAATTAAAAAAATGAGAAAAAGTTAATTTTTATTTCAGAAGTTTTTCAGAACCATAATGTATTATGCAGAAATTATTATTACAGGTACAATTCTCTACCTGCTGGGAAAAATACGGCAAATAAATGATATTCCAAAATGTGAGGAACCAGAGAATTATCTCTGTTGATCTAAAACTCTTTGACAGTTATTGTTAGCATAAGCACTCTAGCAGGAGATGAAGCTCTATCTAATATAAAGAAGACCTTATCTTGATTCTTTTTTTAAGCCAACCAAAGTGAATAAACCCAAGCTCTATTAAAATTAAAAATACATGTAGGTAATGGCGATTTTCCTTTATAAAAGTCATATTGATTTAATGGAACTTCCAGTGCAAAAATTTAGAGCGATAGATAGATATAGATGGACAGTTTTGGAAAATTCAGCTCAAAAATATATTCCATTACATTAAAATTAATTTTCATTTCAAAATTTAACTTTTCACTGCATTTCTTCATTTCAGTACTGATTTCTAGCTTGATAGCAACAGTATGCAATATTGAAAAAGTTTCAATGCTTTCTAAAGGCAAGAAAAGCCTCTAGCCTGTGCTGGGGGTCATTCAGTCAGTGGGTGGGCTGCTGAGAATTGCCTGGGAGGAGCCAGCCCTGGGAGGAGCCAGCCTCACTCACTGTTAATCAGGCTATAAGAAGCCTCTGGGAGGGCTGCAAGCTCTCCCAGCCCACACAGAATAGGGTGAGAAATTGCTGCTTGGGTGGGTTTGTGTTTGAGTGGTACTGCAGCTGCTTGCAGTTTTTTAGCAGAGTGCTGGGCCTGTACTGATTCACAAGGTAAATTCACTGGTTGAGTGACCAGCTCCCATGTGTACAACTGCACAGACTAGGAGGATACTGTTACCATGCACAGTAAGGTACTAGTGGGCTCTGTGGCTGTGGCTCTGTGAGCTGTCTCATTTGCTGGAATGCAGCCAACTTGGCGTGCGGAAGAGAATTGGCCATGGTCTCCACCCGGCAGAAGGTCATCCGTCTAACAGTTTCCACAGTGGATGTGGGAACCCAGACAGAGTTGCATCATAAACATGTAGCAACCTATGCCACAGGCTGCAGGGAATGCCAGAGCCTCTCCCTGGCAGCAAGGGTTGATTTTGGAGAACTGCTGTGTGTGCTGCGAGCAGATGGAGGATCTCCTCTGCCGAACTGTAGAACTGCAAGAGGCAGTTCTCCAAGTGTTTTGATTGCATGGAGGTCAACAAGAGTGACAGACTGGTCGAATGTTTATGAGTAAAATTGAGGAAGGCCAATGAGGTGGATATCCTGTTGGGAGTTTGTTGGAGGCTATTTTGGGCTTAGCAAGCATGAAATGATGAGTTCTCAATTCTTGGCCAAGTAAGGGGCGGGGGGTCAGCAAAACTATTACCATGGACCTCTGAAGTGCAGCCATTAATCTGTTTAGATCACTGGTTGAGAAAGTCCCTTGGGGTACAGTCCTAGAAGGCAAAGGGGTCCAGGAAGGCTGGACTTTTTTCAAGAAGGAGCCCTTAAAGGCTCAGGAGCAGGCTGTCCCCATGTGTTGTAAGACAAATTGGTGGGGAAAACAACCGGCCTGGCTGAACAGGGAGCTTTTACTGAGACCTAGGAGAAAGAGGAGTCTACCACCTTTGGAAGGTGGGGCAGGCTAGTCAGGAAGAGTACTGGGATTTAGTTAGGTCGTGTAGAAGGAATGTTAGAGGGGAAAAAGCTTATCTAGATCTCAGCGTGGCCACCACTGCAAGAGATAATAAAAAGTTTTTACAAATGTATAAAAAAAAAACAAAACAAAAAAGAACCAGGGAGAATCTCCACCCTTTATTGGATGTGAGGGGGAACATTGTTACCAAGGATGGGGAAAAGGCTGACGTACTTAATGCCTATCTTGCCTTAGTCTTTAATAGTCAGACCAGTTATCCTCAAGGTATTCATTCCGCTAAACTGAAAAATAGGGATGGAAATCAGAATAATCCCCTCATAATCCAGGAAATAGTACTGAAAGACCTGCTAAGCCAACTGGACACCCATAAATCTATGCTGGATGGGATCTGCCTGAGGGTGCTGAGGGAGCTGGTGCAGGAACTTGTTAATCCTCTCTCCACCGTTTATCAGCAATCCTGGTCAACTGGGGAAGTCCCAGGTGACTGGAGACTTGCCAATGTGACACCCATCTACAAGAAGGGCAGGAAAGAGGATCCAGGGAACTACAGGCCTGTCAGCCTGACCTCGGTTCTGGGGAAGATTATGGAACAGTTCATCTTGCGGGCTATTATGAAGCAAGTGCAGAACAACAGGGGGATCACACCCAGCCAACATGGGTTCATGAAGGGCAAGTCCTGTTTAACCAACCTGATCTCCTTCTATGATCAGGTGACCTGCCTAGTGGATGAGGGAAGAGTAGTGGATGTTGTCTACCTGGACTTCAGTAAGGCATTTGACACTGTTTTCTACAGCATTCTGCTGGAGAAGCTGTCAGCTCAGGGATTGAACAGGTGGACTCCTCACTGGATTAGAAACTGTATGGATGGCCAGGCCCAGAGAGTGGTGGTAAATGGAGTTAAGTCCAGCTGGTGACCAGTCACAAGCAGTGTCCCTCAGGGCTCAGTTTTGGGACCAGTCTTGTTTAATATCTTCATCAATGACCTGGATGAGGTGATTGAATGTGCCTTTATAAATTGACCTGGATTATACATTAGTGTGTAGAAGAAATTATGAACAATTCACTTAGCAGTTATGAGAAGCAAATAATTAATCTATAGAAATTTCTTGTTTTCTCTGAACCCAGCCAAGTTCTGCCAATTTCAGGTGATATATATGTATGTGTTCCTGAAATATGAAACCTTGTGAAGACAGACAAAGTTCATCCGTGTGAAGCAACATTAAATTATCAGAAACATCATTTTCTTTCTAATGCTGGAAAAAACAGTTCATAAAATTCAGGAATAACTCACTCATCACCATAACACCCAACTACCTGTTCTATAATTTAATGTGAAATACTCTGAAGTTATACCACATGATTAGCCTGTTGTAGCAAACATGGAAAATTTAGGAATTTTTTTTCAGTCAGGTCTCATATATGTTCTCTTTTAGTGTAAACACACCTGCCTAGAACCCTCCAGAATGGGGGGGGTTGGGGGGAAGAGGACAAAGTCCTGAATATACATGAAAATTGAGAAGCTAACAGGTAACTATTTATTGGCATTCCTGCATGTTGTTTGCTAATTTGGCATACTGCTAGTACACATGTGAAGATTCAACAGCTCTGGAGAGTTAGTTGTCCTGACCCCAGTGACCCTCTTTATCATTTCGTGGTGGTTTCAGTATGTGCAGCTATGTTTGTCCTCCAAGAACAATGATAAATCCAATATTGTGGTTTTTTTTCTAGCACAAGCCTTCAATAGCTAATAGAGCTATAGTCTATCTGCATAAACTGTAAGAAGTTATGGATTAAATATGTAAGGAAAACCAAATCTTTATACAAAGCAGCTAGAGATATCAAACAACTTTTGGATATGGGAGGCTTCAGTGGCTGGCACCACAGGGACAGGTGTCTCTGTTACTGTAAGAAGTTGTACAGAAAATGTGCAAATCTCAGTCTTTGCCATAGATGATGCTGTTTCTAGCATTAATATAGAACCATTAATAGCTTTCCTGCCTTCCAGGAGCTCCACCACCCTGCTCTGCCTCTTGTCTCTGAAGTATCTCTGTCACGACGGACTGGAGGTACAGATCTCCCTGCTCAGACACCCTGATCAGATAGTCTCTGGATAAAGTGCAGTCTAAAAGACATATAGAAATTGTAAATAAAGGTCTGGCTTGCCTTTGATTTTCCCCTGTACCTATGTGGCCCATCCCCATATACCACTTCATCATAAGGAAGAAAACTGTTCAGCACTGAAAATCACAGCTACAGAAAACATGAAAATTTTCCTGGTTACCTTAAACATTACAATTTACCTGATGCAAGGTTGAAATAAGCTGTACAACCGTATTAATCAGTGCATTATTTTTCTTCTAGATGCAGCCCTGAGGACTGTTACTACTCTCAACAGCAATACTGTATTTCTGAGATAATAAGGTTTATATGTGTATTGTGTTGTACGTATGTGGATGCTAATTTTGAGTATGAATAATTTCTTCATTGATCTGGCCAAGTTCCCAAGTGTGTAATATTTCCCTGTTCTGGAGAACATGTTGCATGTATCTCTGTATTTTATCTTTCCTAGTTGTCTAGAAAGTAGCCTGATGGGCCACCTGATATTCAGCCCTGTTCTGCTGGGCTGAACTAGAAGAGGTGGATTCAGAAAAGTATTCTGCTTTTCTGTACAGTGAGAAAGTTTCAACACTTAGTGTATCTTGCTGGTAAGTCACTGAATTTTTTTTTATCCAGACTCTTAGTGTTGTGTAAAGAGCTGTAAGGATCAATTTCAGGCTCCCATTCATTGTCTAAGCTTTCTGAGGTACTACAGGCACACTACTTTGCTCACCCTGTATTTTAATCTCCCTACACACACCTTATTATGCCAATGATGTAGTATGGACATTTGAAGTTGGGAGGCTGAAATTACTCATGAACAGTCCAATTGGTTTGCCATCTTTGTGTTGCTAGTTTGAGTATTATGTGCTAGATATTAAGAAGTCTATAAGAAAAAGTGCCCAGATATGTATGGTTTCAACAAAATTGGATGCAGTTAGTTATTAATTTGCCATTAGTATTAAAAAAAACCAAAAGGTAGAAAAGAACTAAATCAGTTTAAGAACAGATCTGAAGAAACCAGACAAGGAAATGAGAAAACAAACTGAAGAATAAGTGATATTGAAATTTGATAAGAAACAGTTAGAGCTGGGACAAAGTAAAACACTCAAGAAAAACTTTGGATAGATTGATAATAAGATTAGATAATAAAATTATCTAATTATTATTTATCTTAGGTTAGATTGTTAACAAGGGAACAAGAGTACTTGGACAACAGGAAAATACTGGATTGAAGGAGGAAACACAACGGTAAGGGAATTCTAAATAAAGACTTTTTACTAAGGAAACTTAAAGTTATTACCAAATTCTAAATATATTATGTGAGGGAATCTGCAGATTACAATTCTCTGATGTTTTAGATAGTTTGGAACCCGCTCAAGAGTTGCAATTTTCAGTATAGAGAGGCAGCTTTGCCAATAATGGAAAGAAGATTTTAAAAAAAAAAAAAAGGCAAGGAAATATATCATATATCTTACAGTTTGACATTATTTATGAAACACCTAAGAGAATGTCTACCAGAAGAAAAAGAGATAGTGTTTAACCATGGTCGAATATTAACAAGACAATGAACGAAAATCAACAAAGAGCATGTCTGTACTATGATTACCTCCTAGATGTATGACTTGATTAACATATATATATGACTTAAAATTACATGAAACCAAGTCCAGTGGATATTTATGTTGTTAATTTATATTATGTAATTTCACTGACTTTTTCAATTTAAAAGAAAGTTTTAGGGGTCTTAAAGAATGATAAGCATTTGCTAGATATTTTTTAAACTATGGCTCCTATTTTCTTTCTATCATATTGATGGATTTGGTTTTGATTGGCAAAAAATGTAGTTTCTTTTTACAGAATCAAGGAAGATACCCTTATTGCATGTCTGCATGCCTGATAAGAAACATGTAGCTTATAGAAAGGAAAAGAAAATTGTGTTGCAGTCTAAGAGGACAAAAACAATACCAGGTGGCTCAGCCTCCTGCCTAGAGTAAACCAAAGTTGTATTCTGTCAAAGCAAAAGTCAATCTAGCTATCAGGTACTGCACATCTGAACTACCCTGATTTTTCTAATAACATTTGTTTGTAAAGTTTGTGTCTGGTGCAGTTTTCATAGCACAGGAAAGGGCTACTGGCATGGGATCCTGTAAGATGTTTCAAGAAATTCCCACAGCTCCAAGTCAGAGCTGACTCTGGCCAAGACCAAGACAATCAGCTCTCTTTGCAAAAAAACATATTTAAGTGGTGAAAAAGACTGTTGTAAAGTTCTTTAGTTTGGAGGGTTCTTTTGTTTTGGCAAGGAGACAAGACAGAGGCAACCATATGGACAGCAAGGACAGTGAGGAAGGGAGCTAGTGCACCAGAGCAGCAATTCCCCTTTGGCCTGGAGTGAAATGTCAGGCTGAGCCCCTGAAGCTCATGGAGAGCATTGGTGGACAAGAATACTGCCTGTGTCCTCTGGCGGACCCCACACCAGGGCAGATAGCTGTGCTCAAAGGAGGCTATGATTCTGATGGGAACCCACACTGGAGTGGCCCATCGCTAGGACTACAACCTGTGGAAGAGACCTATGCTGGTAGAATAATCCCATGGAGGACTTCATCCTGTGTTGCCACAGGGTAGGATTGTGAGCAGCTTTCTCCCTGAAGAGGAAGGAGTGTCAGGAACAACATGGGGCAGACTGACCAAACCCCCAGTTGCTGCCTCTCTGTGTCTCTGTGTGGGAAGAGGTAGAGAACTGGGAGCAGAGTTGAGTCTGGAAAGAAGGGAGGGGTAGAGTGAAGGTGTTTTTAAGATCCAGTTGTATCTTTCACTGTTCTACTCAGATTCAACTGGTAAATAAGTGGTGATTTTGTTGTTTAAACTGATTTTGTTTCCCCAGCTGAAATCTGTCTTTTGCCCATGACCATAACTGATGAGTGTGCCCTCCCTGTCCTTTGTCTCAACCCTCAAGACTTCAGTTGTATTTTCTCTTCCCCATCCTACCAGAGAAGAGTAGGAGTAAGTGAGCGTCTGCATACTGTTTAGTGCTGGCTGGGTGGGTTTAAACCATGAGAATTTGTCACGCAGGTAGTGTCAGTGGTAAGCTATAGTGGGAAAGCCAGAATAGCATAACAAAACCCCTCTAATATTTTCCTAGAAGTTTATTTAAAGAAAGTAATAAAAAAAAAAATATAAAATAAAGAGTATTAAGCCATTTGATTTGTTATCAGCTTGGGTAAGCTTAAGAGAGGAGCCCTCTTTCAACTTATATGCAAGCAATTTTCCTAAATTGAAATCTGGTCACTTCATTTATTTGGCTTATGAGAGATTTGACTAGGTGAGTTTGCTGCTCTAGTGACAGAGGAACACTCTTACTTGTAATTTTATACATATATATGTATTACTGTAGGGGGTAGGGCTGTCTGCGTGGAAGACTGGAACTCATGAAGTCCAAACTTGTAGAAACAATTTTGATTTGAAAACTTAAAACAGTGTCTCAGAATAAGTTGTTACTGGATCAAATCCAGATCTACCCTCAGGTATAGAGACCCTTGTTCTATGGGTGGAGGATTAGAGGAATTGTGCAGTTGACCAGTAATACAGCAGGGAAACGTGCATGCTAGCTAGCTAAAAAGAAGAGCACTGAGAGAAAATAAAACAGCAAACTATTGCAATTATGCTAAGGGTTTAAATTCAAACATAAAATGAACATCAAAAAAGTATTAACTAAAGATAGCACAAAATTGTCTGAGGAACAAATCTGAAATAGAATTGTACATCAATCTAACATCTTGAGGAAACTTTCTCATTTAATAAAAACTTAGGTATTTATTTGAACAAGACAATTTCATTCATATACATTTTACTTTAACTTTTCTTCCTAAAATGTATTCATAGACAAAGACAGCAAAGGTAATAAAGTTGTTCTCCAAAATAGGGAATTTTAATTTCTTTAACTGAAATGATCACAAATCCATCATGACACTAATAGGGAGTATCGCCCACAGAAGATATGAAAGATTATTCAAGCCCACAGAGTGAACTATACTGAATCGTACTTCCATTGGGAGATAGAAAACTATTTGTCAATGTAACTTAAAGCAATCATCTAGATGGTTTGAAAGACAAATAATATGGAGATACATCTTTATGAAAGAAAAATTTAATGGGGACAGTGCAACGCCTTCTCAGAAAAGACGGAGACAATGGCTAACACTTGGATAAATACACGGATAAAAACAAAAGCAGAACATTCCTATGAGTAATCCTCACCTGGCAGTTTGCTTCTGCTAGAGGGTGACTTGGTTGTATCAGATATAGGGTGTCACTGGGATAGAAAAACAGTGGAACATCTGTAGATAGCAGGCATTTTATCACAGCCTTCCTAGGGAGAGCAACAACTTGGATTTCTTTTCTGAAGCTCTCATGGCATTTCTCTCACTATCTATATTCTAAACTATCATCATGATCAGGAAAGAGCAATGAAGGCATGGTAGACACTTCATAGTTAAAGGTACATTAGGCAGCTCACCATGGTGGTTTTCAGAACTTTATCTACACTGTTGCATGCACGTTTACAATTTAAGCAGCTTGATTATTTATTGTAATGTTAAAAATCTTCACCAATTAACATGGAAAAAAAATAAGAAGACACTGATTGCAGGAACTTAAACCTAGCAATAAAAACAATGAAAATAATTAGAAAACCAGGATGTTAAATCAAGTTCATTTTAATTGTCCAGCAAATTCACTTCTGTGTTTTAGGCAGAAGGACTAGAAAACTGTATGATTGTGTATAGATTTCACAAAGTATAGAAAGTCTGTTAATCCAGAAAATGTATTTCACTCCATGGCTTTTTCATCTACTTTATTTTCTTTTTCCTTCTGTGGGGCCTTCACCTCTGGTCAGAATTATGTACAAGTAAGTAACCATATCTTGGTTTGATTTCAGTGACTTTTACCATGAATTAATAACTGTCATGCTATTTATGTTACCTGTAATCATTTTCCTGAAACTTATTCAGCTTCCTTCTGCTTTGGGGTTAGGTCTAAGATTTGTTTTGAAATGCATTCCTATTACGGTGAGGACACAGTTTGATGCAGCACCTGACCTCCTTCAGTCATGATTACTAACCTAAACTAGTAGGTTTTCAATCCTGACATTTCTTACTCCTCTTGTAATTGTCACAGGAATGGACTCAAGCTGTGCTGTTCCATGTTTTTATTACAAGCTTTGTCATGAGAAGATGAGACTTTATTTGGTTCCTTATTTATAGTTCAACGTAGTTTTTAAACAATACAGTGATCTGAATATATATACAAAGAGCGTCAAAGGGACTACTCAGTTATGTGCACTATTTGCTCCTGAAGAAAAAGGCACCTAACCCCTCTAGTGCTAACTCCAAATAAACAGTATTTTAAGTATCATCATACATATTTGGTAACTGGTTCCTCTGTAAAAGATAGTTATGTATGTTTATGTTCAAATGAACAGTGGATGAACTAGAAAGGAAAGTAGAAGGAATGACCAGCTAAAACTCAAACAGGCAATGGGCAATGTCTATGGTGCATGAGTGCACTACAGGTAAAAGTAGAAAATGAAATGGAAATTATAAATTAAATTCAGAAATTATACTATGTTTAAAATTTATGCTACAGAAAATCTTAAGAGCAAAGCAAGTATTTTCATTTCAAGAGAAAAAACATTCTGATTTGGATAATTTTTCTGTATAAGATAAACCTTTTGTCTTTTGATCAATCTGGTGTGTGAAGCTATGTCCAAACTGCATAATCTGTTTTAAGAACCACGGTCCTTGTCCACTAGTTGTTCAGATCAGGGACCTGCTGAAAATATCTTTTGTTTAGCTCTCATGTAAACATTCCCTTCTCTTGGAAATCAAGGAGCAGAGAAAAGGGAATTGTGCATGCCAGGGCTGTGGCTGTAGCTTACAACTTCATCCAAGAAAAATATTTTCAGGTCTTTCAGGGCTCTTATATATTCTTCATGTATAAGACCCTTCCTTCTCTTACTTGCTTCTATTTGGAATCACATATTTCTCTCAATGTCAGCTGTTTCCAACCATAAAAACACATCAGACCTCACTGGCTGCTGGTTTCCTGTCATGAACAGTGACTCATAGATAGGGAGGTCAGATAATCTCTTTACACAAAATATTTTTATTTTTAAAAGAAGCAACAAAGCATCAGAAATCAACAAACATCAGTCTATCTACAGTATAAATTATTTAAAACATAACTATCTCTCCTTATTAATAATTCATGTAACTACTGACTACTATTTGTTTCTATAGTATCACTTCCTAACTGTTAGAAGTCTCTTGCTATTCAAGCTTTCAACCTTGGCAAAACATCTGGGTAACTTTATCCAAATCCTGAAATTAGCTATATCACAGCTATTAGCTTGGGTGTTGTCCCATTTTACCAGATGCTTTATCTGGATCTATTGTATGGATTCTCTTGTTAATTTTCTAAAAGCCCTGCCAGTAAGCTAAATAAATCATGCAAGACTAAATGCGCAAATTCTCCAATATAACTTTATAGTAACCCAGTAACTTGTATATATACAGAGTTAATGAATTCTCATTTATGTGCATCACATTCTTCAATCCACCCTCATAGGATTCATTGTACATAGTTGCCATTCTCAGCATTTTCATTAGCAAGGAAGATGTCTCACTGGGTCTGGTTTATCTGACATTAAGCATCATGGGATTTCAACCACCCCAAAGTATTTACCTTTTGTAGGTAGATAGTTTAGCTTTTAGCTGCAGAAAACTTCAGTTTCAAAACCTGTTTAGCACAATTGAAGTATGCCCATTTCCTGTAGCCAAGAATACATAGCATGCCCATGCATTTAGTACCACATCCAGATGCTCTGGAGTTCTTAGCCCAAATGAACATGCTTGCAGCAGGGCCAATAGTGACAAGCTTTCAACACTCCTGCGAAAAAGCTCAGACTCAATGTGTACAGAGAATCTTTACTTTTTTTTTCTTTTTAACATGTCTCATATTTCTCTTTAAATCTGCAATTTAAAGCAAAATGAAGCAGCTATAGAAAATATTTCATCTAAGTTAATGGACTTTCTTTACACATAAACACATTAATAATATTTTAGAATGATAGATTGAATTCATGTAGATTTTTTTATAATAAGTAATTTGGGTATTTGTCAAGGAATCCTTTATCTAAACCAGAAACATCACCATTCCAGAAAAAAAATATGTTTCTTCATATTAATTTATTCAAAACATATCTTGTTGCACCATAGATCTAGTATCTTGTTCTTGATTGGCCAGATTTGCCGATCATAAACAGTGAAATATGGCATTTCTAGAGCAGTATCTATTGGTGTTGCTCAGAATAGAATCTTCGCAGAAGTAGATCATCTAGAAGAATCTTAATAACCACTTTGGACCCTGTCATTTTCTAGATACAATTCTGAAATTCTACTATGTACTTCAAACTAATGTAAGGAAGTCAGTAATAATCCATCAGAATTTTTCATCACAGAGCTGTCAAAGGTCGTCTTGCATGTGTAACCCCCCAAACACGTTAGTTATTTTGTCATTTAATTCAACTCTGTGAACACATTAGCTGTAAATTCATATAGCAGATTTAATTATTTGCATGCAAAACACTAATTGTCAAAACAAGTACTAAGAGGATATAATTTGTTAAACCATAAAAAGCCCAAATCACAATTTTTCATATTGAATACCTATTGTTTATCACACTTTTAAATAATTACAGTAGCCCTAAGGCACACAACCAATATTCTGACATAGTAACCTATGTAAGAATTATTGCCCTAATGCTACTTAGCAAACAATTTTCAATACATAGGGCTTACAAAAAAAAAGGAAAAAAGGAAAAAAAAACACCCAACACTGTTTCTGCATCTGTCTATAAAAGAAATTGTATTACATTTGTTGCAGTTTCCAACAAATTTCTATTCATGATAGGACCATATTTACATCCCTCATGTATATAACATGTGTATAACATCCATCATCATATATAACTGGTTGCTATTAAAAGGATGTGGAAAATGTTGCACTGCTGTTTAGCCACTAAAGGCTTTTTATCCATATTGATGTTATAAGATGATCCCCTTGGACCTAACCAGAAATTCATTGTTTCTCATCATGATTCCTATGTCTTTGGATAGGCCTTCTCAAGTCCCACATGGCTGGTGTGAAAACATAAATCACTTCCTGCAAATACGAAATAGATTTTCTGTATTTCTCCTCCATTGCAGAGTCCCAGTTAATCACCTCAGCTAGTTACTCTGCCTTCATCAGCTATGTTATTATCTGAGTTCAGGAAGTTTACTTTAGGCCTTCATACTTCCTCCTTAAAATAGTCCTATTTTTCTCTAGTTTTCTTTGTATTAGAACAGAAAGAAAAATTTTCCCATATGATGTCAGTGAGGGGTTGACTCAAAACTTTCTCAAATTCATTCTGGCCTTTGGGATATTCAATAGCAGCAACCTCATCTCAAATTGTCACACAGAGCTTCTGCAAACATCCCTGGGAATAATCAATCTCATTTATCAAAAATGATTCCAATAATTTCCAATTATATGTCTCAGGAACCTCTCTGACTATACGATTAGAATTTTTTGTTCTCAGTTGTTCTTTGTGTACAGTTTGAAATGCCTGGTTTTCTATTGAAAACAGGAAAGTGACCAACAGACATGGGAAAACATCTGTGAGTACTTTAGCAAAATCTAATTCTCTGAGGTTTTTTTACTAATAGTCAATTAGGAGGTGGTGGGTCTTTTTCATAACAAAATTGAACAGAATCATTTACAAGCTTTTAGAGTCACAAATTTTGTTCTTAAAACTAAGTTCAAAGATTTTAATTAATATCAGCTCCCAAAAATAATTAGCTCAACCTTAAAAACAAGTGGCTGAAATTGATTAAACCTCCTCAGGTCTTAGAATTCAAAGTTAATTTGGTAAAATATATTTAGCATCAATTTCCTAGAGAGGGATCATGTCAACATTTCCTTGCATTTTGAGTGTGTTTCTTTGAAAATGTATTCAAAGGAGAATTTCTAATTTTACATTGCAAGAAAAAAAAAAAAAAGAGAAAGTTTATTTCCCATCAATTCCAAGAAACCGCAGGAAGAATTACAGCAATGAGACTACATGTTAATCCACGTGAGGCAGTGTTTGATAGAATCTTTGACTATAAGCTTATTCATTAGATAAGACTAATGAGTAAGAGCAAATGTATTGATCTGTACAGATGTCCCAAGGGTGTCTATCAACCTTTTGAGGTCTATTTGGTTCCTATGTACTTTAAGGAAATACCCAGAGTAAGGTATTCTTCCCTGAATGACAGATGGAAAGATCATGTAAGTAGCAAAGAGATGGTGAAGCTTTCAGACATATTCTTCCTTGTTCTCAAACCAAACATTATAGAATGGTATTATGGGTTGATATTATCTGATCCTTTGTAAACAGGAATCACTTGTTCTGCAATAACCTCACATTATATTAAGGTTTTGTTTACGTGTGTTTTTAAAAATGCTTGAATGTTTTAAGAGGTGGTAAATTTTTATGTGTTGCTAGAGTACAACAGGTTACATCTTGCTACAGAAAATAGCACTTAGAAGATGTTTTAATGATGTTCTATCAGTTTCAATACATACTACTGATGCCTCTTATTTACCTACCCTTCTTCAATCAATTCTGAAGTCAAAGAATAATCACAGAAACCTCTGAACTGCCTCTCTGGCAACACTGTTATTCTTAGACTAATGGGATTACAGAATAGGAAAGAACATGGTATTTAGCCTCTCTCCTGTAGGCTTGATCCATTCTTATTAATTTGAAGTTAAAAAATTGACATCACAAAACTGGCAAAAATTGGACTTTAAGATTCTGGTAGGAAAGCAGGGAGGTAATATTTTTTTTACAAGCAAAAGATCTTTTACAAGTAAGGAGAAGTGGAATAGTACTATCCTGGAAAAGAAAACAAACAAGCAAACAAAATGCCACAAAATTCCCCAAATCAATGCATCTTCCAGAAACACAAATATTTTGATTCAGGGCATAATCTCAGAAGTTTTTTGTATGAAGTTTGTATGAAAAGTCCTGAGTTCAAATTCTCATGTGAGATTTATCCACATTTATCAAGCAGTGTGACATTAAGTAAACAAACATTGCATGTCTTAAACTAAGTTGTCAAGAGAATGGTAAGTTTTGAACTCATCAGTACTAAAAGTATTTTTTTTGCCTTTGAAATAAGAGGGGAAAAAAAAAGAGAATAACTACTGTGCTGTTAGGGAAGTGATATATGTGTATAACTCTTGATTTAACTGATGTGCAACTCTGGGCAACTCCAGCTTGGGACAAAAGTGTATTCTTAAACTTTCTTTAAATATGTTTTGATTCTGCTTGTCCTGTCTCTCCCTCCCCCCATTTTGACATTACCTCCTTTTCCTAGTTATTTAATGACTTATATAGTTAATACTCTTGTGGTTCTGAAACAAAAGACCTTTGGAAACTATTGGGGAGAGAAAAACTTGCATAATAAGGTTTAAACTTGATTAATTTTGCTTCTCTTGTCTCGGTCCTTGCAGAGATTGATATGACTGACTAAAATTGCTCTGGTAGCTTTATAAATTCTACAAATGACCTCAATTGTTACTTAAAAAATTCCTCTATTCACCAGGATTATTTAAACTAAAGCCAAATAAAAACAAACAAACAAACAAAACACCAAACAGATTCCATAGGAATGCTGCTCACAAGGACATCTGCAACTTTTATTTTCATCTGCATAAGACCCAGATTTGCTCTGTCTCTACAGCAGCAACCCAGATAAGGAGATGTCCTTGGACTGAGTTTTAACCACCATCAAAAGTGGAGATAGGGTGGAGTGCAGTGGACCTAGGAGAGGTGGGAGCTACTCTGGGGTAAGCAGGGCAGGAAAAGGCAGGACTCCAATAGTCAAGAGAGCAGAGCAAGCCATGTGGTGTTTGAACAAAGATTATTTAATGGATCCTTGTAGCTGTCACCTGTACAATATTTACACTACTAACAGATGATTTGATTTCTTTGTGTTTTGCTTGTTTGTTTTTTACCAGTGGTGGAAAAAAATCCCAATAGGAGGTGAGGCCAGATTGAATAGCTGCATTAAATTTTCTCCATAATAGATTTCAAATTCAGATCTGAACACAAACCCTAGAATCCTCTCTGAAAAAAAATATTGGACCATTCCTCATTGTCTTTCATTTATATTATGCCCTGAGATTTGAACTATTGAATTAAAGCTGCATAATTTTTTTGGCTATTCTTTACTCCATAAGTGACTCATACTCTTATTTGTTTAAGAGTATGTAGTAACTACATCTGGATGACAAGGAGTGTTACAATTTCTTTTTTTATCCTTTGAGTATTTAACTAATTTCTTGGGTTGTTCCTTTTCTTATTGGAGAGAAGCAGAAACTGTATTAACAATCAATTATGTAAAATCATGTTATTAAGAAATTATTAATTATTAATATTAATTATCAAAATTAATTGGTACAGGTTCAGACGTTAATATTTGCTGTTTAAAATTTTTAAATTAAAACAGGAATCCTGTCTTTTACAATTCCATAATGATACAAACTAGTATATATTCTTGACTTAACAGAAATATCAGACAATGTCAAGTGACTGCATTAAAGTCAATTGTAAGTATTTCATGTAACATGATGATGATGTTGCCCATCTTGCATGAACTTCACATAGACCTTTAATCTTCACTGTTATAAACCTAATGAAAAATTTTTTACTCTTATTCCTGCTTAAATTCCTACAAAGTGATTACACATCAAATCGATGTTTAGTGAAACTATTATTCTGTGGTGTTTAGAAATTTAGATGACAAATTCAAGGGATAGTATAATTGCAATTTTCTCAGGTTTTGTGGCTGGTTTAGGTGATTTGGTTTGTTTGTTTTTTTTTTTTTTACCTGTGGAGTTTTCATAAGTTCTTTATTAAAAGATCCTACTTTCTACATATATTCTTTCAGAACATATTAAAAAAAAAAAAAAAAAAAGTTCTCTGAACTTTAAGTTGAATGATTGATTAGTTTCATCCTTAACTGGAAGATTATAAAAAAAAAATTCCAAAACCATAAGATTTTCTTAATGCCAAATTAATTCTCACAATTCTTTTAAAATTCATATAATCTTGAATTGAGAAATATATGGCAGAAATACATCTTATGAGTATTTTAGTCAGCATCACATTCCACTCATTGGAAGAGCACTCATTTACAAACTGAATTTAAATTTCTCACTGTCAGTATACTTAATGCCAGACTTTTTGCCTTTTGTGGTCATTGTGTCATGTGGTAGTCTGCAAACTATCTTGCTAAAATCAGAGAGTTTCGTAGAGCACCTGAATCTTGGGCTACTCGTGTCAATACATGTGTACACGTTTCAGGCCTTTGTCATTGTTATTCATGTCACTGACAAAAGTCTCATACATGCCTCAAACAATTTTAAAAATGGAGACAATTTCATGATACGTTACAGAACATTCATGTCATGTAGATACAGTTCATTGTCTGTGTTTAAAACAACTCACCATTCAAGATGAAAAGCTTTTATTTCTTCTCACTGTTTCCTTTAGGATCTGGTAATGTAATTAATCTGGGCATGGTACTTTGCCATCCTTTCATAGTTTTAATTTCCTGATTATCTGCTCTTGTGCAATTATGGGACCTCAATACTATATTTACAGGAGCATCTTAATGCTTGAATCATGAAGGATTTTATGTGAAACATGTGATACTGTGTGCAGAAAACAATGCAGAAGTGAATAGTGGTTCCCACTTTTCGTTGTAAATGATAGTTTAGAAGGTGGAAGTCCAGTAGGAATAGAACAGTCATGTTTAATACCATAAAGATTTCATTGCAATTCTTTTTCTAAGAGTTTCAATTCCTTTTTGTTTTTAAGAATGTGAGAACTTTTTGAGAACTTCCAATCATTTGCCCCCAGCTGAGCTTGAACAAGTCACTTGTGTAAAATGGTCAGTTTCATCTTACCCATAGTGACCATGTGAAATCAGACCCAAGAATATACACTTGAAAATTGATGTTCTAATGAAGTGATACTGGCAGGTGACATTGCTCTTAACTGAACAGATAATGAATTTTCCCTTTTCCATATCAACCTTCCTTAAAATGTCACTAAATATATGGCTATTTTAGTTCTGAGGTATCAATATGACATTAGAATCTTACAAGGCTGCATTTCCACAGTATACGTTGGGAAATCTCTAATGAGTTAGATCTTATTACGCTTTTAAACTCAGTTTCTATCTGACCTCTGCATTTCATAATATACAAGATAAAACCCAAAGATTTTACTACAGAGCTGTAGACTGTGGCATTTTATTTACCAATTTAACACAAATATTATTCTCTAGGAAAAAATAAGGAAGCAGAAGGACTCCCTATGCTGCCAAAATGTTCTTATTTTAATTTCCCATAATCACTGTTCAGTATGCAGTATTATTATATTAAAGCATGAACAGAATTTTAAATTTTAAATTCTGTAAAGAAAAGAAAAATATATACCCCAGAGGTAAAATAACATGTAGGAAATCCTGGCATTTTCAGAATAAAACTAAGTGTACAAAGTATAATGTAGTTGATGAAAATCATAAAATAGAAAAGAAAGATAAAAAAAATGCAAATACACTGTTCTATGAGTGCAATTTAAAAACTTAAAAGACTCACTGAAGGCAGAATTGGACCATTTGTTTATTCACGTGTAAGCCAATTTATACCTAACTAGATGGCTTTTTTCTGTCGCTTTGTCAGAGTGCTACTGTCTTTTCATTTAATTGTACCTTAGTAAAAAACCTTTCTTCTCTCAAGTCATGATTTAGCTTGATATACACAATACAGTACATTTCTGGGTTCTTATGGCTGCCCCTCAAGTATTTATGAGTTAAACATTTACTAAATATGGATCAGAACTGTTAACATTCTTTGCCTTAATTTATTTTTCCAATGTCACGCTGCTTGTGATTTTGAATAACCGCTTTTATGTGCTGTGAAGAACACTAAGCATTGGGTATTATGTTTTTGTTCAAATCCTATTTGTTGTTATGGAAACAGCATCCCTATTAAGCCTCCTGCTGAAGATCTGTAGAAGACATTATTTAAAATGTTCAGCAGCAAAGATAGAAGGATAAAATTTATTCAAATAATACTTGATTTTACTATTACTGCTTTGTACACTTATGATATTTTAAACAGAGAACATACACAACAGTTACCAGACACCTTTTAGTGTTCTGAAATTGAGTTGTTTTGTAACATTTGACAAGTTATTTTTTTTTTTTTTTAAATGGGGTAATTTTTTTTAATGCTGTCACTAGTTTCATGTAATTTCATGTAGTTCACATTGTTTCAAACTGTGTAAAAGAACAGTACCAGCATGACTGTGCAAAAATGCCATTGGTTCAGTAAAGATGACCTAAGTGTGCTGATGAAGACTTCTTTTTAGATACTGTGGGCGGTACTATTTCTTTGTGGAAATCATCAGGACTCTGGAATTTGTTGTAAATATTCATCACTTTTTAGGATATATAAGTCCAAGAAACAAG
>JANHFX010004832.1:26241-37401 GCA_027560015.1 Chloroceryle amazona | reverse complement strand
CAGCAGGGAGGGTAGTGCTTCAGAGGACGCGCTGCTGCCAGCAAAGGGGCTCCGAGGCTGGGCGGGCGGTGGGCCGGGGAAGGCCTCCCGCCCTGGGGAGGGAGGAAAGGGGTTGCGATGCTCGTACCCAGGTAGGCATTTCTCGTCTGGGCAGGACTCCGTCACTGATTTGGCCACGGCAGGTGATGCAGGGCTGTATTCTCCGTGTGCTTGTGGCAAAAAGGCACCTCAGGAGGTTGAGGTCAGGATGCTCAGTGTGGACAGCTCGTTCCTGTGCTGGAAAAGACAACAGAAAATGACAGCTCTTCTCTCGAGATGTTATTTACCTGTGCAGGAGGAAGCTAAGCTTTTCCTGAAGGTTTTTGTGATGGGAAGGTTATTTGTTTCTGGTTTGGGAGAATTTACAGATGAGGAAGTATTTTTTTCCACTGCAGTAGGTCACAGAGCTGTGTGCATATCAGAAGAACTGTTGGTGACACATCACGGAAGATGGCACTGGGGGGACAGTGTTCTTGTGGGGGATGTATGGGAAGGGGCGAGAGAGCCAGATGTGTAAGTTGAGGCTGGTTGTGATGGAGCTGAAGAGGAGGATTTGAGATGTGCAGGACCTTCAAGGATAGGTGCTTACCCAGCCGTGGGACTGTGCCAGAGCTCTCTTTTTTTAGAGAGCAGATGAGTTTCCCTGGGAAAGCACTCTTTCAGAGAAGGGCACTGATGTATTCTTAATTATGCATATCTAGGGAATTGTGGGGGCTTTTTTTTTCTTCTTTCCGGTGGAGTCACATGAGACAGTGCTTATCCTCAGGGATTTCAGTATTTCAGTTAACTTTTCAAAGCTTTAATGACAAAGGTGCTTAGATGGTGGGTATCCTCCTTACATTAAGGTCAATGCTTGCCTGCTCATCCTTCTAGAGCACTAAAGGGAAGGTGAATTACTGCTGTCCTGCTTGTCAGATTGGTGTTGGTTGCTCTTGTGTACTTTGTGGTGAATAACCATTGTTTATTGTTCTTTAGCCTGTTCTTGTCAGTGCTACAGAACAACTTCCAACACATTTTCTTCATGGCTCTTGCAGAGTCTCAGACTGCAGGTGCACAGTGGAACTGTGCATTGTACAAATGTTTGATGCCCCTTGACCAGGAAGTGCAGTTGTGTGTTAGCAGTATATTAGAAGTTCCAAGTTGGAACATGGGTTTATTATTATTATTATTGTTATTACTGTTTAAGGAAAGAAGGCAAAAAGGTGCAAGTAAATGTAGTAAATTGGATAGGTTGGTGAAGCCTTTCTTGTAGGAGGTACAGATTCTGTCTTCCTCACTCTGTCTAGCTGGGGGAAGATGAGGATGCTGTGAACAAGGTGCGTGGCAGGAGGGAACTGGCTGCAGGCTGGATGGATTCTATAGGTGGTTGCTGTGTTCTTGCACTGAAGAATTAGAGCTCCTAAAATGGCTCCTCTCCCCTATTCTCCTTTGGCAGTAATAGCACCACTTTGGGGTTTTCTCCTATCCACTTGGATTACTCTACTATTGTTCTCGTGCGTATCGCTTTTATTTTTAAGTCACTTGGCAAAAGTGTGCCTTGAAACTTCCCCGTTCTATTTTAACATGGAAAAAATTGTGAAGAAAGGAATTATTTAAGATTTTTAGTTGTCTGCGCTGAATTTACTGCTTAAAGGAGTAGCATAACCTCTGATTTAAGATTACATGTGACAAAAGTGGATTAGTATGATCCCCTAAGGAAAAAGAAGGGCTTTTTATAATTACTTTGATTGTAAGTAACCTTATGCAATCTTTATTTGTGCAAGACACATCAGTTATGATTTTTTTTTTGTTGAAGACAAATATAAGAGGACTGCTGTGTCTGCTGTAATAGCAATAACATGTGGAACAACATGAGAAGAATATAATATAGAATGCATGTTCTATCTTAATGCCCATCCTGAGAAGAAAATGGGCCCAAGAAAAGGGGGAGGAATAGTGCAGTTAAAGAATGGATGCCAGGACCAGCCCTAGTTTTGTACTTTGGCTTAGTATAGATGTTAATAACTCTCTTAGTCCTTCCCCGCGATCACAGTCGCCGAAAGGCTGAGTGCAGAGTCCTTTGGCTGCTGGTGCAGCTCTGCTGTGCACTGGCAACCTGGGCTGCAAGCACCTGTGTGCTTCATATGGATCCTGGTCAAGGTGCTTCCTTCTGAGACTTTAGTTGATGTGTGTGTTGTGTAGATTGCTTGAGTGGAACAGAAACGCCTTATTTTTCAAAATATTGTTATTTTTGAAGGTGGTGTGCTCTCAGCCTCCCTGGACTTAATTCAGCTCTGGATGCTTGCCATCCTTGAAAATAAGGTTACCAAAAAAAATTCAAATATTATGCTGTAGTTTTTCCCTATCAGAATGAGCAGGCTTTAGTATTTTCCCCTTCTCATATCTGGAAACCGCTTCGATGAAATAACTGCAGTTACACAAACCACCAGTTCTTCAGGACTGAAATCAATTATGTTTATATGCAAATTGTGAAACTCTTCTTACTGCACTAGTAAACAGAAACCATTAGTAGAGACTGATAAACAGCATGGGCGTTGATACTGTTCTCTGAGAAAGGAAACTGTTAATGGCACAGTCTATCAAATATTTCAGTAGGAATTTGCCAGCGAGAATAATTTATGGAGTAACTTCTTCTAACCCCTGTGCTTAGGGCGGTGAAACGGTGTCTGTCTCCTGTGGTCAGAGATGATGCCAGCTCGTACTGGAGAAAACTGCTCAGCTGGATGTAGAAGACTGGAGGATGTTGGGATATGGATTTTAGTCCCAGTGGCAGTGCCACGAGCTGCACTGTTTCCCTATGAGATGCTGACGAGCTCTGAGACTTGCTGTCTCCCTTACTCTTCCCATATCCCAGAGACTGAGCGTTGCTTCTGGGGGGGTCTGGACTGTCACACAGAAAATTAAGTAACGAAACTTAAGCCTTAGATGCTTTCAGGTTTCTGGTTCTTTTGCTTGTGAGTGTCATTTTTACGTGAATTTGGAAGGCAGTGCTGTTACTCAGAAGCTAGGTGTGGTTGGTAAGGGACTGGGTTTGAGCACTGAAGGTCAGTTCTGCGTTGATGTAATTGTCAAATGTTAAACCCTTTTTCTCTTGGGGAGTAACTTCAGAATCATTGGTACTTTCCAAGACCTCAAAAATGTCTTCCCTCACTTTCGTTTTGCTTAGTCCTTGTTTTATTATTACTTAATAGTTACTAATAGTATTAACCAACTATATTATTAATTAAAAAACCCCAAGCAATCATACATTCATTTTTTTTTTTTAAGGATGTGTGTTTTCCACGTCAGTTCAGTGGACAAATCTGAGCTTTCACTTCAAAGGCAAAACAGGCACCTTGCACATACAAGTTTCCACCTTTAGAATTTCTACGGAAGTTTTGATCTGCTCAGCAGGTCACTTTGCTCCCAAGTGGAAATAGGCCCATTGAGGGTGTTTGTTTTCCAGCAGAAACCAGCTCCTAAATCTTTCTCTTAATTTTGATCCTGTTCTTGATAATTAGCTGGTGACTCACCGGAAGGCGCAATGAATGTACTTGAACACGTGGATCGACTCTCGCAGTTTGAACCCTGGAAAATAAAACTTCTTTACCCAGCTGTGTTGCTCTTTGGCCACTTCATTACCAGCAAGGAGAAGATGGCCTTAGTAAATGCTTTCTTCCCTTTCTGGCCTGATGCCTCAAGATGCTTCACTGCTTTCCCATTTTTCCACGTTGCTTTGTGGGTGGAGCGTATTCCCACTGTGGAACTAGTTTGTGTGTCCTCCCTTGAAAGTGGTTGAAGAAGGAATTTTGCTTTCAAACCTTTAAGAAGCGAAACCAAAAGAGTGTCTCTTGGAATGGGAGGGGACCAAATCCCAGAGGCTTCATAACGTGTGGTGCTTGAATGGCAGATTTCCTGGGTTTTCACTCCAGGCACTTTATTAAAAACTACTTTGAAGATGTGAAGTTTTCTTAGGGGTATTTTATTACTTTTTAAAATACAGGTCTGTCATTTAGAAGAAAAAGCAAAAGCTTGAGGTTATGGTTTTCCTCTGACTGAAGTCTTCCAGGATAAGAACTGTAACACTGATAAACAGAGTCTTCAGCAGTCTGTGACAGCAGGGGTGGAAAAAAAGATGACTAGGTATAAATGCCATTGTGCATGTGTATTTAAGAGGGACATCCTTCACTCCAAAGGTCTAGTGCTTCTGAGTGGTTACTTGCAGAATTGGTTTTAGTATCAGATTTAGTGGTGTCTGAGTTAATGGTACTAAGTCTCTGCGAGTTAGTCTATAAATAGTGTAAACGTGGTGTAATTTTAGTCATGGTGTAGTCAGTTAAGTGTGATGGTGAATTATCTCTGGAAAAATGGAAATAATTTGATACCTCTACATAAAATGTCAGAGGAGGAACAAGTGAGTAGCATGCCCTTAGTTAATAGTAGAATGCCCATGGTTGGAAGGGACCTCCAGAGGTCATCTGGTCCAACACCCCTGCTGAGAGCAGGGCCATTCAACTAGAGCAGGTTGCTCACAGCCTCATCAAGCCTCACCTTGAATGTCTCCAGGGGTGGGGCCTCAACCACCTCCCTGGGCAGCCTGTTCCAGGGCTCCACCACCCTCAGAGTGAAGAACTTCCTAAAGAGAAGGTCTTTTCTCCATCACAGCTTACGTCTATGTCTTTCAGAAAGAAGAGCATTGCTCTTTAGCTCTTTGCCGAAAAATACCTGGTGCTTGAGACACTTCTGAGTTGTCCTGTTGCTTTATTAGCAGTGCCCATGGTACCTTAAGAGTGGAGAGCTGCAGTGTGACTGACTGCTCATATAGTGAGGAATTGCTGAATTTTATTGACTTGCTTATTTTTCCATTTCTGTCTGCTGCTGTCAGTCATGACTCCTGCTGGCGTTCAGCTGCCTTGTGCTTCTTCCCTCCATCCCATCACCATCCTATACTTGCCTTCCCTGGCCTGATTCCTCCAAATACAACAGAAGAAAATAAAAACTCTCAAATCACCCTTCACATCTGTTTCCCTCTCCCTTGGCAATTTCTGCCTCCACGGGGTTCAGTGGCAGCAGTGTGGCCTTGCTTGACCTTTGGTCACAGATGCTTCCTCTCTGGCCAAACAGTCATTTGACCTTGTCTTGGGCAACTACCGCTCTTCAGCTAATCCTCCAGTTTCCTCAGTCCTCCTTCCCAGCCATCACCTCATCATCTTTCAGTATTGCTCTCCCCCTCACTGGAGGCGTTTTGCAACCTCCAGTCTGTGGGTGTCCCGTGTACCTTGCCCATGTTTTGGCCGCTCTGGTTTCTGCTTGCTCTGCAGTTGGCACACCCTCGCTCTTTCCTCCAAGCCTCTATTCTTCTTCTAGAGAAAAATCTCATGGTTGTACAATCTTCCTCTGTGAAAAATGCCTTTTCTTGTCCAAACGTCATCGCTCCCTAGCTTTGTTGAATCCTAGCTTGTCTGCTGGTTTTAAAATGCATTTTTATTTAAGATCTCTCCAGTTTCTCTTGCTAAGAAGTGAAGATCTTCTCATGCTTTGGTGTAGAGTGAGTACTCCTCTGCTTTTCAACCCTCCCTCGTACATGTTCAGGTTCTGAGTGTTTTCTGTAAGCAGGTGATAATATTTTGCAGGTGATGAGCTTTAGTTACCTATTTATCATGAGATTGGCTGACATCTAGTTCTTTAATACCTTGGTATCTTTATTTGTAAACCAAAGCAGTTAAGTGCCTAACAGATTGCAAAAAATAGTTGCTGGAAGATAACTTATGCCTCTTGGAAAGGTAAAAACCACAAGAGTTCTAATTTTTTGCTATTAGAGCAGGTTTGAAAGTTGATATTGGTAGAGAACAGGGAAGGAAACCCGCACTGCTGAGATTTGCTCATTTTGTTCTGTGTGCAGTTAAGAGCCCTGTCTTGTCTTGTGCGTCTGGCAGTGTTAAGAACTGAAAAATAACTAAGATCTCTAAAAAAATAAAAGGAGGCAGCCTGATTTAGTAACTTAATAAGCAGAAGAGCCTTGCCTTACTGTGGTGAGTCACACTGAGAGAAGAACTAAAAATTTGAGTGGGATTTTTTTATTAATATTTATCTTCTTGTTATATTTTGTGGTTTCTAAAAGTGGTTTGCTTTTTTTTTTAGTAAAACAATGGAGCAAAAATTCAGTAACAGGTAGAAGTTATACATGGCAAAGTGAATCAGAATCAGTAACTGAAAGACAACAGAAGCATGAACTGTGTGGGGCTCCAGAGGGAATGGCCTGTAGGTGAGAGAAAAGGATCAAACCAAACCAGCAGTGCTGATTCCAGTGGTGTTGCCTGTGTGGTTTTCATTCAATCTTTTATCCATGCCCATTTTTAACTTACAGATAATTGCATCAAGACTCGAATTGCTATTTAAATGACAAGGAAAGAGAGAAATATGCTAAAGAAAATTATAGAAGACCTCACTCTCACCTTTTTTAGTCTGTTTCCATCTATAACTTTACCCACCACACCCGTGCCTTGTCAGGTCAGCTTTCTGCATGAGTGGCCACCATTAAAATACTCTCCAACAGAAGTGATTTTTATGTTATATTTTAATCTCTGCCACATCAGTGTTATGCAAAATGATTAGACTGGCACCATGGTTGGTTGCTTTAAAAAAAAAAAGAACAGAACAGTATCTTGCAAACAGTAACTTGGATACACCCACAGAGTGCAAAACAATCCTTGCATCTGTATTTTCAGTGCCATTGGCTTAATCTAGATGGGAAGAACCACATCTGAGTGCTACAAGTTATTGCTGAAGCAATAATTATGCTAAATCTGCTAAAATTCTTCACCTCTGGTACACTTGAAGATAATTTTGTCTGTCCTAAGACCCACTGAAGTTCATTGACTTCAGACCCAAGAACTGGAACATTCATCTTGCATTAACAGCAGTCTCTGCCCAAATCCCTGCGATACAATTTAGCTGTGCTGTTTCTTGGTTTATTCTGGTGAAATATGAAGCATAAATTTGGCTCTATTAGTTTCAGTCATCTGACCAGCTGGCATCTTTATGTCGTATGCCGCAGCTTTTCAATTTTCTTTTAAAGATTGATTCCAAGTAGGGTTTTCTTAACTGTCAGCTCCCAGTGTCTGTTTATATCCTCTTCCTTGTGCTGTATCTAAAGACGTGTGCTAAATTAATGGGAAAGCAATTAGCCAAACTCAGGCTTCTGTGCTTGCATGGTGCTTCTGTCTGTGACACATTAGAGCTGTCTGTCTGGTCCTCACAGCTTCTCTTTGAGTTTTAGATGAAACTGGAGATGAAGATGAGAAATCTCTAGCTGGTGTAGGAGCTGCTGGTGTTAGAAAGGTTACATCCATCTGCAGCTTACCTTGAGCTGAGATACATCAGGAAGGGTTGCAGTGGCACGTTACAGAGTCTCATCTAACTACAGTTTTGTACCAGCCTATTTGCGTTCAAGTGAGAGTCAACCTGAGCTTATTCTGGAATAGAAATGTTTTCTCATATATTTTTATCTGCAGCTCTAGGTTTTGTACGGGTCTCCGCACATCTATACTGGAGCCAGCCTTTCAGCTGCGTTTGTTCAGATCCCGTGGTTGTGCAAACATTGGTGGGAAATCTGAGCTTTGGACTCTGTTTCTGACACCGGTTAAGTTTGTAGACTCTCCCTGGAGAGTCTCGATGGAAGTGGGGATTTGAGGAAGGGTGTTTATCACTTGGGAATCACAGCCATCGAGTTTTAAAAAGTAAGTTGTGCTGCATGACTACACTGATCTCTGTTGCCACAAGGGAGAGCTCAGGACAGAAGGAAGGGCATTCCTTTTGGTGAGCAGCCTGTGCTTAGATGAAGACCAATTGTCAGGCTGTGCCCATAGGGTGTCGGTTCAAGTTACAGCTCGGCCAGGCTGGAAGGTTGCTGGTGCTGAAAGGAGTGATCCTGCTCTCTTCTCCCCGTTCTCATCACTTCCTTTGTGCCAGCTCTGCACGTCGGACCCATCACTGGGCCAGTTCGGCTCAGTCACCCTGGTGAGAGCTACTCACTGCTGGATTACAGAGTGATCTGATGAGCATTAGAGCTGGAGGGGGTGAGACCACACAGCACTAACATGAGTGGCCAAGAGTGTAGTTCAGACCTTTTTGTTGTTAACAGTTTAAACCAGGCTACATCCTCTGTCATGTTTGTGCCAGTTCTGGTGTGTGCTCAGCTAAGTGATAAGTGTGATCAGGGACCTGATTTGGCTGAAAATGGGTTTGACTCACTCTCCTCTCACCCCCACCCCCCAGCTTTTTGCTGCATTGCTTCTCTGATCCCGTCACTGTACAGCCTCAGAGGCTCTTGTAGCGTGGTGGGGATAAAGTGCACGTGTGGTCAGGGTGGGTGGGAGTGCTGAGTTACCCTAGCAAGAGACCATCAGTAATTAAGTTGATTTAATGTGGTGGTAACTGCAGGCTTAGTGGAGTCTTCTCGATTTATATTGCTTATACCCCTGGCATATTGAACATTTATTGATAATTTCATGCTGGAGGAGGATTTTATTCCTTTCTAACTGTTCAGGAATTCATTTAGTTGGCAAGTGGTAGCAAAAAATCTGAATATATAGAATGATGGCAGTATTTGCTGTCAAGAAATAGATTGCAGAGGCTTAGGGGAGTACTAGCTCTTGTTCTCAGGGAAACATTGTGGTAGAAAGCTTGCTCCAAATGCTGGGAACTGTATCCTGTTCCTTATCAAATAAAAATGTTAATCACCTTTTATTATTTGTTGTACTGTATTTAGCACCACGGTGTCTCCATAAATACATCTGGCAACAATATTTTCCGGGCTATTTATTAAGATTTATATCTTTTCAGGGGTTACTCTAAGGCACCATGTTTTCATGCCTGGAACCAGCTTGTCTGACAACTAACTCTTTGAAATTACTATGCCTTGAAAGGTTTATTCTCTGTCTACCAGCCTGGGTGGGCAAATTACATGGGAAAGGACAGGGAACCACAGAGGGAAAGAAGTTTGGGGTTAGCTCCCTTTTTGTGGTGCTTGTTCACGTCCCCAACTCCTGACTTGAATCACTGCTATTTCTGAAGCTTCTCTAGTACTTGGAAAACTGCTGTAGTGCTGCTGCCTGGTAGCTGCACCCGTGGAAGTGAGTTTGGGTGTTATGTCAGCTTTGGAAAATGTCCACAAAGCTGCTGATTTGCTTTAAACAGCAGCTTCCTCAGGCCTGTAGTGATGGTAAACTAGAGAAGCCATTGCCTGTATCAGTGCACAAGCAGTGACTTCTTTTGGCTTTTCTCTGCATCATGTTCTCGGTCCAGCTCTGTGCTTATCCTTCGGAATGAATATGTCACTCCTGTTACCTTCCTTTGAATTTTTTAAGTGTGTTAGGTCATTCTTAGTTTGTTCTTTCTGCTCAGAAATTGGGAAGCAGAGTATTTGGGGGGGGGTTGTAGCCTGAATGCTCTCAAAGCTCCACTTTAGTTGTTGTCCTTAGAACAACTGGCAAGCCAGCAGGAGATCTCAGCCTAGTGCTGTCTGGGGGAATTTTTGAATTAATGGAATGGGTTTGCTTTATATATTAAATGACTTCATCAAAGAGAACAATGCAGTAGGGTTGGTTTGGGTTGGTTGGTTGTTTTTTTTTCTTGAGAGCTGAGTCATAATTTATTCCCTTTTTTCCCCAAAAGAGGATGGCCTTTAATAAATCTGTAGGTGAAGTGATAAACATAAAGAGTCAAAGGGATTTTCTTTTTTTTTCCACTGAAAATGAGTCAGCAATTAAATTTTCTTGAAAGAAAATCAGTACTGAGTTTGTCACCTGGCTAATGTAAACATTTAGCAAATGTTTACAATCTAAGGAAACATTTCTCCTGGTGGTGTTTGCAGTGATTAATGGTGGAAGTGGTCTCCTATATGGTGAAGTGCATGTCCAAATCTCTCCCTAAACGTCTGTCAGTCTGAAGTACTCTTACTTGATCAGAAGAGCAGACACCTGATGGTTTACTAAAGCAGACAAAATATCCTCAATATAAATTTTGTTTTTCTTGCGAGGCAAGATATGCAAAAACCTTCCCTGTCAAGTGCAATTGCCACGTGAAGGAGTTTAATCCTGTTCTGGATTTTGCGGTTACATCATACAAGTGATGAGATGTGGTGTGGGAAAGCTCGGCCGAAGCATTCCTGCGTAAATACCAACACTTCTTCATCTTTGCAGTGTTGCTTTGCTCAGCAATAAATAAATGACTTCACATTTTGGGGGGAACTTGCTTTAAAATCCTGTGGGAGAGGAATAGGTGGCTCTGCTGGAGGTCTTGGTGCAGGCTGAAGGAGCCTGTTCCGTGTGTCTGCTTAAAATACCTGGTGTTGAATGTTTGCCTTGCCAGTTAAAGAAGTTAGGCTGGCCTGATGAAATAACAGGAGTGGTGAAAGTGTCTGTGGATGCTGACGCGCTTGACACGTGCGTTGTTTAAGCTTAGCTGTATTAACTGCTCAAAAAGCTTTGCCAAGGGGATCAAGGCAGGTTGTGACTTCAGGGTATGTAGATCCACCTAGGCCAGCTTTGAGCTGGTAGTGGTGTAATCGTAGCAGCGATGACACTCGGCACGAGCTGTGAACCCTGTTGGAAACCTCTGACCAATGCAGTCATAGATAGAATGGTGGGGGTTGGAAGGGACCTCTGGAGATCATCAAGTCCAACCCACCTGCCAGAGCAGGGTCACCCAGGGCAGCCCACACAGGAACAGAGCTGGGGGGGGGCTGGAAAGTGTCCAGAGCAGGAGACTCCACAACCTCCCTGGGCAGCATGGGCCAAGTTCTATCACCCTCACAGGGAAGAAGTTTCTCCTCATGTTGAGTTGGAACTTCTTGTGTTCCAGTCTGTGCCCATTGCCCCTCATCTTATCCGAGGGCACCACTGAAAGGAGCCTGGCCCCTTCTACTTGGCACCCACCCTTCATGTATTTGTAAACATCAATCAGCTCCCCTCTCAGGCTTCTCTTCTCCAGGCTGAACAGCCCCAGGGCTCTCAGCCTTTCTTTATAAGAGATGTTCCAGTCCCTTCATCATCTTTGTAGCCTCCACTGGGTTCTCCCTAGTATTTCCCTGTCCCTCTTGACCTGAGGAAACCAGAACTGGGCACAATACTCCAGATGTGG
>JANHFX010004832.1:0-19854 GCA_027560015.1 Chloroceryle amazona | reverse complement strand
GGGCTGCGAAAACTGGCTGGCCAGAAAAACTGATGTGTTGATATTTAAGGTGGTAAAAGAAAAACAAAATAAAAACCCAAATCCCAAAAAAGAGGATTTCAATTAAAAAAGCCACATTTAAATTTATTCCGTCTTCTATCCACATGTACCTTTATCTGATGCTGAGCTGAACAGACAGTGAGGGCTGTATTTTGTAACCCTCATACCCAGCAATCAGTAAAACATACCTGTGCTCTTAAAAGGTCCTTTTTGTTCTCACTCTTAAGTCACCTGGTATTCAAAATAAATTCAACTCACCCAGTCTCAGTGGCGTTGTCCATCCAGTGTTTTAACAGCACGAGCTCCAGAGCTGATCCCAGCTGGTTTTAAGTCTCGAGTGGTTGATGGTGAAGTCGTGTAGCCTTTGTATGATGTTTTCACTACTTGATTTTGGTGGGAAGCGTGTTGGGTGTAATATGTAAACACTTCTGATGGATCAATATTTTATAGAGAGGCTATAACCAAAAAGAGGTGATTCAGCTTTGCGTGACGGAGTTGGAGCGTGGCCATAAAATGCCTTTGCAGAACAGGTAGAGAATTGAGTAGAGGAACATTATTTGCCCAGTGCGTTGCAGCGTGGAGATGGATTTTGTTCTAGCTCATCTGTCTTTTCTTTCTGTTCCATATTTGAGTTCTGAGGTGTGCCATAGGAAACCCTGGCACCTAAACCAGCCCTCTTGAGATGCAAAGAAGTTAATATTGAGCACGAAGATTAATATCACAGGGTTGCTGGTTGTGTGGGCTCTTCATAGTATCACACAATGGTGTGGGGGTTTTTCAATAATAACCACGCTGTAACAATCTTTAGCTGCTTTGTGGACTTGCTACTATTCCCTCTTTTGTGTTGCCACCACATAAACTGCTGATGTGGTAAGTACTGGAAAACAGTGTGGTGTGTCTGCACCCTCGAGGACTTCTGTGTGCTGGAAAAGAGGAGAGTTTGATCATCTGAGGAGTTACTTCTCCATCGATTGGTCATCCTCTGGCAAACTTCTCAGAGTGTGGTCCGGTTCACCTTCTGGTGAATGTGCAGAACTGAAGACAGGAGACATAATGGCACCTAATTTGTAGCTGATGGGGTTTTCTGTGCTTTTTCTTCCATAGTTGTTGGCCGAGCAGCTGTCACTTTGTTTTCTTTGACCTCAGCCTTTGAGAACTTGGTCCTTTTTGCTCAGCCTTCACATGCTGTTCCCATGCCTTGTGCCTGAATTCCCAGTGTTTTGGAAAGAAGCACCAATAGAAATAAATAGGGTGCTGTTGTTTTGGTTTAGTTTTTTCCATTTCATCACTCTACATAGAAAATGGTGATTTTCTTTGGGAGATTGATTGTGTTTTCTACCGAATTCACTGCCGCCTGTATTTCTTGTGCTGTGAAGATGTCCAATTACAATTTCATGCCACAATCTAATAAAACTTAACTTTCTTTGTTGCTTTGTTGCTAGTTGTCCTGATGTATCATGGGGCAACAGCTGAGCTAATGAGTCAAGATATTTTAGAAATAATCCCCGGACCTCAGATTTGCAAACTGTGATGCCTGGACTGGTAGTCACACAAATCTTATCTTCTTTTAATTTTAGTTGCTCTTCTACAACGGGTAGCAGAATTGGAAAAGGTCAATGCAGAATTTCTGCGCACAAAGCAGCAACTTGAGCAAGAATTTAATCAAAAGAGAGCGAAATTTAAGGAGTTATACTTGGCTAAGGAAGGTGAGTTCTCGGAATGATTCTAAAGTTTATTCGAATAATCGCTGTGTGAAGAATGAGCTTTGTAATGCCAGCTGCCCACGCTCACCACGTTTGGTTGGTTGGTTTTTATTAAGGATAATTAGGATTTCAGGGGGATAGTCAACTGCATATCCAACATGGTTAGTGGGGTAAGCCATCGTTGTTGTGTCTGATTTGCCAAAATGGAGAAGTGACAGTCGCCTTTTAAACAGATATAATAAGAACATGAGACAAGCAGAGAGTAAAATCCAGTAGGTGGGTATTCAGCTTCCTAGGATGAATTTTTAGAATCAAATGTGAAGATTTGCCTGTGTAGATAGGAGTCAGCAGAGCAACTTGATGTGTACGCACAGAACCACCACCAGTGAGTTTTAAATGCTAACTTTCTGGAGTCGTGATGTGCTTGTGCTCTCGGAACAGCTGAGCTGGGAAGTGGAGAGCCACAGTGCGGCTGCTGAGCTGCTTCTGCTTTGTGCTTAGCTTTTTTTATGTAGTATTAATTTGTCTTAAATTTCCATCCGAGGTAGAATGTAAGCAGACAAACATTATAAAAGTTTTAATACAGCCAAGGGCATCGATTTCACTAACGAGCTTTATAGGAAAATTCGAACCATATGAGATCAAATATCTGATGAAGAATTGGAGAGCAGAGATGGCTGTTGTTCTGAGAGCCAAATTGATTTATTTCTAATCCTGATGATTTTCCCGTCCTTAACATATGAAAGCAGAGCCAAAAACTAATGCATTAAGACTGCAGCTGCTTGTATAAGCTTATGAGAGCAGAAATACAACAGGCATAATGAAGATCAGATCATATGAAGGCCTATTTCTTGTGTTCCTAGCAGCCGGATGAAAGGAAATTTAAGATACAAGACACTGCTGATGAGATCAGCAATAATTCTCCCTTGTAAGGACAGTCAAAAAATAGAAAATAAAAATAAATTGTGACGAGGGGAAAAAAGCATTTTCAACTTTCACATGTACTGAAGAGATGCCAGAGGGGAATATAAAAGCAATTGCCTGTTTGTTTTATTTTTTTTTTCTTTTCTCCCCAAAAGCTTTTTTCCTTCCCCATTCTCCAAGACCCTCCCCTACATGTACAGCCCATCCTTAATCCTGTGGTATGAAAACTAAGTAATATAAATGCTACAGGACCTCATTTGTTTTATCTTTATTTTGATTTTTACAGGGGGATTAATGCTCTTTTGAGTACCCTGTCAGCTCTGGGTTCCATATTCTGCATCAAGGGGTTGATGAAGCTTTTTGGTATCGAGGGAAGTACAGAGGGGTGGCTTGAGGTGTGTTGCACACTGGCCAGATGCTTCTGCTGAAAGTGATTGCCACTGAAATAGGCTGTGTGGGCATAAAACAAAATTTTGTGCTAGTGCTTTTGGAATTAGTTGGATAATATATATCTTCCAGAGCTTTTTGCTTCAGAAGAACTGAAAACTCAGGAGGATAATGTGAAATTAATTTAATTTCCATTTGGAGGTGCGACAATTAGAGTAGTGGATGTTCCATTAAATGTATCCTCTTTTTTTTTTTCTTCTTTTCTTTTCTTTTTTTTTTAGTAGAAGGTCAGATTCAGCCACATCAAAGGGCAAATGCAGCTCTGCATGGTGTTCACTGAGTGCTTCTGTTCAAAAAGTACAGTGTGTTCTATCCAATTTCAAGATCAAGTTGGTGTCACTAATGAGAGAGGAACTGGCTTCCTGCTTGTTGATCTTACCTTTTCCAGCTTCATTACCAGAATGAGTTAAATAATAATGAGCTAATTATGAGCAGAGTTCACTTCCATCGGGTATATTGATTCACAGGTTCTATCTACAGTGGCTGCTTTGTGGCTGCATCCATGAGGAGGTACTTTTTTAACAAAAGGCAACTTAAGGAATGATGTTCCCTAAAGATACCTTCTGACATTTATTTGTTTAGTTGTTGTGGGTAGATGTGGGTGTTTCCTTCACCACCACCCTTGTTAGAGCGCTGTTCTCTGTACTCATGGGAACTATGAGTACTCTCCAGGTTGAATTGATTTTATTTATCTATTTTATTTTAAATAATACTACTTTTCAGAGGACCTCAAACGACAAAATGCAGTGCTGCAAGCAGCCCAAGATGATCTGGGCCAGTTGCGGACCCAGCTGATGGAAGCTCATGCTGAAATGGAGAACATCAAAGCTATAGCCACAGTATCTGAGAATACAAAGCAGGAAGCTATCGATGAGGTGAAGAGACAGTGGCAAGAAGAAGTAGCTTCACTACAAGCTATTATGAAAGGTAACAACCAGACAAGCTGCTTCTGCTGAGATCAGACACCCCCTCGGTACGCCTCTGGTGATTTGTGCCTGCTCTTGCCCAGGGCATGCATAGCTGCAAAACGGGGCTGCAGAAGTGACAGGTGAAGTGTAGTTCCCAAGTGTGTGAACAGGAGCATGGTGGTTCTTTATCCTTAGTCTGGGACAGAATTTAGAAGGAATCACGGCAGTGAGAACTCCCATATGAGAACTTTGCAAAAATGCAAAGCATTTTTAAGGGACTATGAATGTGAGACTTCATCATTCCATGAAGATAAGTGTAATGCATGGAACCTGGCAGCTCTGAAAACAGCTTCAGTCCCACAGCATGATTCTCTTCTGTGTAAACACAGCTCTGCTCTCAGACAGTGAGTGTCCCCCCAGTACTATCTTTTCCCAGGGCTGGTGACTGAACATGCTGCTCTGGATCAGTCTTGGGTCTTTTATTTATTTTTTTTCTTGATAGTTCCGAGCTATTCTCTGCTGTGTTTGTGTGTTGCAGAGCTGTTGACATTTCCAAGACAATCTATGTGCAAAGAACAAAATGCAGGATGTAGACTGGGGAAAAACTGTTGCCATAACTGTTTCCTGAAAGGTTCACAAACAGGATCGCAGTATCATGAGCCTACAGCCAGCAGTTTTTCCATCACCAGATTATCCTTTACCCCCAGAAAAGACAAATCTTCATGTACATTGAATACACAAATGTGTTTGTTTGTGACATATATAAATACGTGAACCTAGCTCAAGGCTCAGCTGTGCCAGCTGCTTTCCATGTGTAAACAAAGACAGCTCCTTGCCTGAAGGGGTGATATTAATAATAGGAAAAGGAAAGCTCTGTGAGAAGTTCTAGTTCCTTTGCATTTTGGGCTAAATAAGTAAGGCCGTGGTAGTTTGTTCGGATGATGTGCTTGGAGGTACAAAATGGGCTGCTAAATAGGATCTTAGACATGGACGTTATTTTGAAATCAGGAGTTACACAGTTTTGGGGGCTTGTTTGTGCTCTAGTGGTGGTACAAGGTGAGACAGTTCCTTTGGATCTTCTGCTTATGTAACTGGGGTTTGGGGCAGGACTCAAAAGGAGGAGAGAGGAAGGGAGAGTTCGTTGTTGTCCTATCGATTGCGATTAACTCATTGACTGGTTGGAGATGAAGATCCTAAAGCTCTGATATTTAACTTGCATTGAAAATAAGTTTTGGAAATGCTGTTTTATAGAGACTGTTCGTGACTATGAGCTCCAGTATCATCACAGATTGGAACAAGAGCGAGCTCAGTGGAATCAATACCGAGAAAATGTGGAACGGGAAATAGCAGAATTAAGAAGGCGACTCTCTGAAGGTCAAGAGGAAGAAAACCTAGAAAATGAAATGAAAAAGGTACGTTGAAATCTAGTTCTTCAGATTCTGTTTCAAGACGGGCTGTTATGTATGAATTCATCTCTACAGCTTGCTGCAGCTCCTCAGAGTACACAAAGCCTTGTTCTGCCAACTTTCGGCTCTTTGTTCGTGGAAGTCGTGGTGACCTAATCCTGCATTTGAATCCATAAAGGTATCGTGCCCGGTTATGTGGATCCAGTAGGAGGATGGCACCTGAGGACATGGTAAAGTTTGCCCCTCAGCCTGTGAAAGCAGGAGGCCTCATAAAGGTTCTTGTCAGAATGTCAGGTGAACTCACATAAATCCCCATTTAGACTTCTCTGAGTTGACTGCAGGTATCTAAAATTTTCTTACACTTCTGCCCTTTTATTCCTTTTCTTAGATCTTACAAACTTCTTCTGAGGTTTGTAATGGGTGCTATATCAAGAATGTCTTCTGTCTTTCTCTAAGGGAAGCCAGGTTTGTGCAGCGTGGTACTATGGGCTTCCTAGGAAGTGCAGAACCTTGCTGTCACAGAACAACAGATGGTGAAAGATAATTGCCCCTGAAGTCTGAAAATATTTTTTCTTGTTGTTGTTGCTGTTCAAAATCTGTGATTCTAGAAGGGGATGCCTTGTGTTGAGTTTGAAGATTTGGTGTCTTTTGCTTTTAGACAGGAAAAAAGTTGAACCTGTTGTAGTAGGTCAATGTTTTGGAATCTTTGTCATAGAAAAACCTGCATTTAACTGAATTTGTCTTCTCAGCAGGCTCACAGTTATCTTGAAGGTATTCTAAGACCATTTTAGTGAAGTAGATGATCCTATATCCAGTAAAGGAGTAGACTAACAGCTGATAATCTGCCCCATCCCTGCATTTCCTTGTTTCTGCTTGCTGTCAGCAGAAGAAACACAGTATTGAATATCACGAGCATTCCACATAATAAGTATTTTACCTGTTTTTCCTGTGTTGTAACAGGCAATTGGTGTGGAAAATTGCAATTCTTTTTCTGAGACGTACAAAGGGAGCTTTGAATCTTGGTCATTGTAGTTGCATAATTCTGTCTGGTGTTCAGTGAGGCTGCTCTTTGTGTAGTCCTGCCTTAGAAAGGTGGGAGTCAGAGTAGAGCTATTTGCCAGTGTACTGACTATAGAACTGCTACTGGAATTTTGAAGACACAAACTGTTTTTAAGGAAAGGTTTTATCCCTATTAAGAGGAAAAAAAAGACTTTGAAGCTGGAAGGAAGGTTCAGAACAGTGTGGTGAATCTCCTATAAACAACTCTGAAGATGCAGGGTGTGTAGTGAAAAATCCCAACAAACTGCCAACAAGAACTGTCAGAAAATGGTCTGTGTTGACTGAAAGAGTCTTTCCAACAACTAAAATCTCAGCCCTTTTCTTTGGTTTAAATCTGAATGTAGTGGTCAGGTACCAGGTGGAGTTGTAGGTTGCTCAGATGGCAGCACAGTTCACCTAAACTTGGAGGCTTTGCTGTGTGCCAGTTGGCATTTAGAAGTTTTGGATAGCAGATAAATAGCATTTTCAACTACACTCCCTTCACAGGGAAATAAATATCCCTTGCCATCCCAAAGGAAAAGGTGATCCATTTATTAATCTCTTGATTACTATGAGCCTGGGGAGCTCTGTAGGCCTGTAAAGCAGAGGAACATGTACTTTATATAATAGAAGGGGGAGGGAGAAATCTGGTCTTCAGAGTGCAGCTTGAAATAATTGCTTAATCTGCTTTGCATGGTTTTTTTTAATCTTCTTTGTTATTAAACTTGTGAGTTTTCCCTAAAGGAGACTAAGAATTAGATGAAAATTAGGAAAAGGACATTCAATTATACCTAAAATCAAATTATCAAACCCCAAGCCCATAAAAAGCTGTGTTTGGCTAGCAAAATAATGAATATTCATGCCTCAGCAATCAGTGTGAAAGGAGAAATTTCCTTTATTGCTTGGGATTTGAAGACTTGTGCTCAATTCTTCATGCAAAATAGTGGCATTTCCAGCTAACAGTGGTGTATTTTCCTCCATCTTCTTTGCTTTATTATAAGGATGGATTTATTTTCTTTTAAGGCATAAATGTGAAATGAGTTTTTCAAAAAATACCTTTGGAGATTCTTTAGAACTGGCTGGAAGATGAAGGTATTTTTGAAAAGGAAAAAGAAGTGCAGTGCTCTCTGGGTTGTATGTGGATGCTGCACCAGTATATTATATATCCCATTTCTCCTAACTAGCAGAAACCCACAGCATTGTCTGGCATCCTCCACGAGGGGTTTGCTGCAAACAGGCAGGGCAGAGGCAGGACTGCAAGCCTTGTGTTTCAGTCCAGGACTCAAACCCTCCCGCCTCTCTTGGCTGTACAGTATCTCGGTTTGGTTGTCTTCAATTTGTCTGTAAAAAAATCCATTTTAAACTGCAAGGAAAATCCGTGAAATGTGGATCCTCAGAATTGCTAACAGCTATGCTCATAGTCTGGAAAGAGATGAAGAGTAGATAACAAATGTTGCTCCAAGTTCTGTAAATAGCTCTGAATTTAAAGTGTACTTACTTGACTGAGTGTACAGATTTTCAGTACCTGTGCTGTCTCGCTTCCAGTGGGCACGTTATTATCCCTGTTTGGGAGCACTCGGAGCGGGTGGGTAAGGTTTTGATACCACTTAGGGCTGTATTTACTAGATTGCTGACTGCTTTGCCAGGGGTGTCCTGTGAACCTGGCGTTTGGCTTTCCTGAGCATCCTCTCAGCAGAAGGAGCGTGTCTGGAGGACCACACGCTCTTGTCTGGAAACAGCTGGTTGGCTTTGCCCTGTAAATACATTTCAAGCTGCAAATTGTCAGTTCTCTGTAGAAAACTCGTGTTCTGTATCGTAAAGCAACCATTTCTAAGAAATCTGTGTGTATTCTATAAAGCTGCCTTCCCAATGCAGGAAGAGGTGCCTATCTTGTTCTAACAATAAACAAGTACCTAGTGATTCATCTTTCAAAATACCTGTTGGTGATGTATAAAAATCTCCCTGTTTTCTTACTGAGTTGTAATACCAGGTAGGTTTGGGGATTTTTTGTTAGGGCAAGATGCTAAAATCTGTCTAGCAGTGGCACCACATAACTCACTGCAAGTTCTCTGCTTGGGAATGACTGGGCTTCCTCTGGATGATGACTCGGTGGGGATGAATCTTACCCACTGGCAAAATTTGTCTTGTCCCTTTTTCTTCAACCCTCATTTTCCATTCGGGATCTGGTTTGCAGTGGGAGCTGCAATGAATATAAAGATTCTTCTTAGCACAGTTGTGTCAATCTCTGAGCAGCAGAAGACTGCAGCACAGGTATTTTGCATAGAGAGCCAGAAGGGACAGAGCTCCAATTATGAAGTGTGCCTATTAGTCAGAAGAAGGGAAGTTGGAAGGGGAGAGTTACCTGATTTCTGTGACAGAGTTGGCCATAAAATGTGATATACAGAAAGCTGCTCTCATTGGTAATGTTCTGTGGAACGCTGGAATAGCTGTAGAGGAGCTTTAGGTGGTTTATTCCTGCTTTAAAAGACAGATTCTCAAATTGTGTCTGTGCATTCTGCTTGTCTCTTTTTAAGGAAAAAATTCAGGTGCAGTATTGCCTGAGGTTTCTCCAATCAGTTTTTTGTTCTGTACGTGTTGGTTGGATTAAGGGTGAGGGCCCCGCAGGGTTTCTGTGGCCAGCGGTCAGGCTGGCAGTGCCAGCGTTTGTGGGGTGACTTGGCCTCACTTTTAGCATCCTCTCTGTGCAGTCAGCCTCACACTGTGGTCTGCAGATCCCCTGCAGTGTGTTCTTCAGCTGCTGTGCTGGGGGAAGCAGGTTTTGCTGGGGCAGAAGTGGTTTGGGTGCTTTGGTTTTGATTAGGTGATGAGTAAATACAAACTGATAATGTGTTAAAACACTTGGTCTTTGGCAGTCAAGTCAGAAGGAAGAGTCTGGATAACACCTTTTAACCCAGGAAATGTGGTGCTGTGGCACCTCTTGCCATCTGTGACAGTGTCTTTATATAGAATTTTTCCATAGGATAGGTATTTTTATTTTCTTAAAAGTTGGAGTGGCAACTTTAACCTCAGTTTGGGAGTCTCAGTTGTTATACTTCACTTTGAAAAGCAGAGCAGTGAGCAGCACCCGTTTTGTTAGCAGATACAGGCTACACTGAGTGGTTAGTTCAGGATCACACCGACCTTTAATATGGATCCTCACCCCCCTCACTTTTTCTTCTTCTTCTTATATATATATTTTTTTTTTAAAGGAAACATTTGTGATGTTGCAACCACAGTGTCAAACTGCAGCTCTTGTTTACCAAGCAGCAAAAGCTAGAGTCATTTTTCTGTCCTGTGGAATTTGATACAGGTTTGTCTCTGCAGTTGGTTGCTGTTCAACTCTCTGATACTGCTTACAGAGAACTTTGTGTCTCTCAACTGGTTTGTTCCTTTATATTCAGTGTTGAACCGTGTGAAATCACACTAGTGAGGAAACATTCCTGTAGTTTTCATGAATAATTAGGAAAAAAAAAGCTTATTTAGGTGTCCTAAAAATGTTGGGCTGTCTTTAGTCCAAATGAGATAACATTAAATGAGTCGAACTGATGCACTAAATGAAATATAAAACAGTCTTTGAGGTTGAACTCCTGCTCCCATCTGTTTGAAAAATGCGACTGATGATTTGCTGGCTGCAAGCAACAGGGTATGTGTGTCACAGGGTATGTGTGTCACAGGGTATGTGTGGATGGGTGACACTGTCACATGTCCCTGGTATTGAATTCACTGTGCCATGTGATGCCCTCGCGTTCCTCAACGGATTTTATTTGTACTCTTTGCACAAGTAAACTACCAAATGTTGCAGGAGAGAATGAAATGTGATGAAATTTAGTTTTTCTTTTGTCTACAGAGTTTTCCTTAAAGCTTTTTAGTGCCTAAGGGCCTGGTAGCATTTGTGTCATTGACAGGTATTGGAATATTATTTTCTTTTGTCTATTAAAGTTTAAAAAACTTAAATCCTTAAACATTGTCTATTTTTTTTCCCCGAAAATCTTGCTAAGAATATTGTTGCCTTATCAGAAACTGAAAGTCAAATGAGTAGCCTCTAAGACTGCATGCTCGTTTAGATTTAAAACAAGACCTGATTGTTATCTTTTAGCAGCTGCCGTTGCTGAGCAGGGTCAGAAAAGTGGCATCTGTTAAAACTTCAGTGCTGAGACACAGCTCACCTCCTTCCCTCCCCTGCTGACTTCTTCCAGTAGAAGATCGAGAACCCCTGAGTGTTCATACATAAAACTAACCCAAGTTAGGTTGCTGAAATCCATCAAGCCACTAAGAATACTGCTTGGGTGAAGGTCTGAGTGTTCCACTTGCTGTTGTGGAGTCTCTGGGAGCTGTTACTTCCACTTGGAAAGGTTTTAGTGCATCCATGAAGGAAAGGCAGAGCACTTAAGAAATGGGAATGTCGTGGCCATCCTTGGATGTGTGATTCTGAATGTGAACACTGAATGTTATTTCTCCTCTTAATTCTTGATAATTTCACCTGTCTCTCTTCTTTTTTTCTCTTCTTATTCTATTGTCCTGCTTTGATCTTTCCAGAACTACTTTTTGAAGAAATCACAGGGGATTTGATAAATTGTCTGTAGATAGTTTTGAAATATTTAGCACAGGAACACAAAAACCCAGTGTAGTAGTAATTTAAAGTTGAAAAAGGATCTTCCACAACATGACAAAGCTACGCTATCCTGTACTGTGCAGATTCTCTTGCTTTTAACGTGCTGAGTACGTAAACAAATGGCCAAGAACTCACCATGCAATTCTTGTGTTACTCTTTCTTGCATGTGCTATGTGGCAGTAAGTTGCAGGACGTTGGACCTTTAATATCAGAAAAGTGCATGTATTTTGGAGTGTTTGACCCGTACTTTTTCTCCCATGTATCAGGAGCAATAGATTTACTGACATCCTCTTTGCAAACAGATATTCATGGCCAGCTTCATACACAGGTTTGAAATGTAACTGCCTTCTGTGAATGGATCAATCTCAGCTGTCCCCTCTCTGGCAACAGCCTGAACTAAATAAATAGCAGTAAGATGAGTATTGGAAGTGAAAGTTTAGTGAGCTCCTTTTGTTGGCAGAGAGATTTTCTCCAAGTGTCTGTGTTAATGGCAACTGTTGTGGTGAAAACTGTGATGATGTGTTATTCATAATTTATTGCATTACCTTCAGGCCCAGGAAGATGCTGAGAAGCTGCGTTCAGTTGTGATGCCTATGGAGAAAGAGATTGCGGCGCTGAAGGAGAAACTGACGGGAGCTGAAGAAAAAATAAAAGAGTTAGAAGCATCAAAGGTGAGGTGGAGCTGTGACTGGAGCCTCTTTTATATCCTGCATCGTGCTAGTTTGGTGCAGAGAGGTAAATCTGATTTTGTAAGAGAAAAGGGGGTGTTGTGAAGCTCTTCATGCGCAATACGTCTCTTCTCCTGGAGCTCAAATAACCTCTTTGGCCTATATACATTTTCCCATCTCTCTGTTTTGAGGGTTGTGTTATGTGTGTCATCTGTGCTTAGCTTAAATTGCATGGCTTCAGGTAATAAAACAGCAGAAGCTCTAGAAAAATAGCTGCTTTGCATCCCTCCAAAAGCCTGGCCTTTAGACTGGTGTTGTGCTTGCAGCCAAAGATTTGCATTTAGTGGAATTCTTATAATGTGCTTCCATCCAGCATCTGCTAGATGTCATTTTCTAATCCTGGGCATAAAACTGAGGCAATTCACCAGAATTTTTCTATCTTAACATTTAATTGAACCTCAAGATTGATAGGAAAGGATACTGGTCATTGTTGCCCAGAAACCGATGTACGTGATCTATCTACTATCAGTGCATTCTTCAGCTATGTCTGGACCCCTACTGAACTTCCTCATCACCTGGGAGGGTAAAGAGTACCTACAGCATTGTAGTTGCATTTTAATGTACTGGTTTATACAGAAATGTCTTCTGTAACAGGTATTTTATCTTGAAAGTCAACTAGGCTGAAATTGCAAAGTAACTTTTACCATGTGGATGTTTTTAAGACATAAAAGTAAATACCTTCCTTGTCTTCTGGGTCACTTGCATTCTTATTTAAATAGATGCTTGTTGCTTGGTGGAATTCTTTCACTTTTTTCTCTGTTTTGTTTTTCTCTCCCCCGCCCCATTTCAACTTGGAGCTGTGTCTGAGATTTAGGACAGTGTAATACATTTAACAGTCTAAAAAACTTACTAGATTGAGAGACCATGCTCAAGTGCCTGCCTTTTCATAGATTCTTTGTGCTTTAGAGGTTACATTTTTAACATTCAAATGTTCCCAGGAATGATAGTTCTCAGTGTAGTTCTGTTTTTCTCTTGATGCAGATAATACTGTCTTTTGCATCACCAGGATAAATATGGGGAAGACAAGGAGATGTGAACCTTCTTTTCTTGCTTGCTCGCTCTCAAGATGCTTTTTTTCCTTCTCCTTTTTCATCTTTTCTTCAGAATAGTCTAAAACTTTTCATAGAGTTTTTAATTATAGGTCATTCTTGTCTCCCTCTTTCCTTACAGGCTAAGGCCTGAGTAAAACTGATACTGTTTCAGGAGCAGGAATTGTGTGGGTGTCTCTACCAGTCCTCCTATATCTGAGCATGTCCTTCTTTGGGATGAGTAACACACAAGCACATGTCTCTTAAAAAAAAAAAAAGAGAATAATCACTTTATCCATGTTTCTAGTTTATTGAGGGGTTGTTTTTAAAGAAGTCTCCCTTTAGATGGTGGTTCTTACCGAAGAAAAAAACCTTAAGCCCTTAATTTGGTCCTGTTGTCAATTCCACTTCATTATTCCTCCTGTCTGAAGTTGCCCATAGTCCTATTTTGAGTCCCCTTCTTAGCTTAATGGGAAAGAATTGCTACTTGGTATCTATCAAGCAGATACTTAATCACAAGGACGTTGTTAAAGCACTTTACAGCACAGTAAAACTACAAGCTATTGTTGACAGGACTTTCATTACTAGACAGACACGAGGAGTGATGTGCAGAATGAGCAGTACATTTGGGGTTTCTGTTGGTCGTGATGAAGTCCCTCGGATCTGCTCGAGTTGTGTCATTTTGGTTTGCAGTCTCAAGTATTTAGCTGGGTTAGTGGAACAGTGCATTTTGTTTATCTCTCTCTTCTTTACACCCCATCCTTCCCAAGGGCTGTTCTCTGGGTGTCAGATCTCCTCATTTCAAAGGCTAGAAGCAGGTAGCAGAGCTGGTGTCCTAGGGCAGGGGAAGCTGTCCCACCATCAGTGGCAGTTAAAGCTGAAGGCCTGTCTTGAACCCTGAGTTGGTGTCTGGGCTTCCTGTACAGCAGCTCTGTGGAGCCAGTAGGAATTGCTCGAAGGCTTTTTCTTTTTATCAAATGAAAACTCCTGTGATTCCTGACTCATCAAAACATAAAACTGAATAGTGCCATAAAGAAATCTTTCAGCTCATTCCTTGCTCCGAGATGGGATCCAGTTCTACGAGCATTGTGCTTGACAGATGTTTGTGTAATTCCATCTTAAAAGGTTCTGTGGTTTCTGCAGGACTTTGTTAGCTTTGCTGTTTAAAAAACAAACCAAAAAAAATCCTAATATATTTCTTCAGTCTTTCTTGATGTTATTGCTTTTCACCAACAGATTGTCCTTCCCTTTAGCAGCAGTCTTTCATGGGTTTGAATGTTGTTGGGTTTTTTTTCTTGTCTGTCCCCCCCGTTTTCTCTTCTTGGACTTACCATCTCTAGTGTAGTTCAACCTTGCCTCAGTCATGTTAGCTGACTACTATTAGCACTCTGTTTTGAACTGTCTCCACATCCTACTTGGCTTTGGGCTCATTGTCCCTGGTGAAAGGATTGCTTCATTGCCTGCCTCTCCACCACCTCTGTGCTCAGCGCGGCTGCTGTTGTGATTCAGCTGTTACAACTGTGATTTACTGAGCCATGTCAGTTAGCAGAGTTTTAATGAGCTAACTTACTCCAAAATAAATCCAAGTACTACTTGCACCCAGGGAGTTGGACATTTGTCATTTCTAGAAACAAACTTGTGCACGTTACCTCAACAGGTGACTGTGTAACTTCTGAGAGAAGGAAAATGTCTGAGAGTGTTAGCCCACTAAGATGGTAGATTTCCCTCTTTTTATTCAGGTTAAAGAACTGAACCACTATTTGGAAGCTGAGAAGTCATGTAGGACAGACTTAGAGATGTATGTGGCTGTTCTCAACACGCAGAAGTCAGTCCTGCAAGAAGACGCGGAGAAGTTGCGGAAAGAACTTCATGAAGGTACCTCGCTAATAACAATAATCATCCTTCTGACTTGGGCACTGAGGATGCACAAACCAACGTAGCTGTCAGTTCCTTTTTGATTTCTTACTTGAATTGGATTGAAAGAAATTATGGGGGGGAAGAGGCAGTACTTTTAGATGTTGAAACCCTTACCGTGTTTACAGCCGAGTTGAATGTGAAGTTCTTTTATGACAGAGGGAACAACAGAGCTATTCATTCTCTCGAGGGATGCTATTGAATTTCTGCTAAGTTCTTACAGCATTGCAAGCTCCCTTCTCATTAAAGTGATTTTTACTGGTGTCTTTTATTTGTGGATGGTTGTGAGCATCATTTCCATGTTGTCTCCCTGAGGAATGTCACTCCGGAATGCCTGGTTCCAGGCTGGATGTGTAAATCCATGTACACACAGGCCAGCACGGCGCGGCATCGCTGAGGAGGAACGAGGAACGAACCTCCCACGGAAATAAATAGGGATCTTGAAGAGTCTTTTGAAACTAGTGCTAAAAAAACCCAAACTTCATTCATGAATTCTAATAGTTTAAGGCATTAGTCTTCAAATTGGGAAATCTTATACTGTCAGCAATACAGCTCAAATCACAAGCCAAGTTTGGGAGTTAAGAAACTGTCATATTTCATCCTAACTAGCTGTTGAACAAAGCCTGGCTGTTCTCGATTAGAACAATAATTACTTTTATTCATGAAAATGCTTCTCTTTGGAAAAGAGGTTAAAAAAAAATGCTGGTTCAGAACAACTCTTTCTATTTTTGAATAGTCTGCCATCTCTTAGAACAAGAGCGACAACAGCACAACCAGTTGAAACACACATGGCAAAAAGCCAATGACCAGTTCTTGGAGTCTCAGCGTTTGCTGATGAGGGACATGCAACGTATGGAAATCGTTCTGACCTCAGAGCAGCTCCGACAAGTTGAAGAACTGAAAAAAAAGGATCAGGTTACTTGCTGCTTCCCTTTTTTCTTTTTCTGTGGTTTGGTTTTTTTGTTGTTGTTGTTGTTGGTTGGTTTTTCTTGTGGGTTTGTTTGTTTTTTTTGGTTTGGGTTGTTTTTTTATGACTGTAGATTTAATGTGGCGTGACAGGTATGGAATCACATTCTGGAGACCAGTTATTTAGGTGTGCTAATATTTCAAAAAATGATAGCTGGCAGTTTTAATAGAAATTCTCCAACTGAATGACAGGCAGAACAAACTTCACCTGTGTGAATATTTTAATATGAATTTAAATTAATTAACTATTAATTAAAATTAATTATAGTAACTTTAACAGTAATGTTGCTAATATTGTTAAATGAAATGGTAAAACCATCCAGAAGTTAATCTTGGAGGAAGACCCAGTCATCTATGACTGGGTTAAGGATATTGGGATTACAGGATTTTGATCTAGGTCATACATTCTTTGAAGAAAATTATTCTCGAATATGAATTGGCCACTAAACTTGAAAAGTAAATTCTCCTTTAAGTCAGTTTGGGTGCCTTGTGAAATGAACGCTATGTTCTTTAACCAAAAGAATCCTTATTGGATAAGTACTGGGTTTTTAAGCAGAAGAATCTTTCCCAGTGCCTTCTTTGTAGCTTAGTCTGTCAGGAAAGCTCATGTCGTGACTACCACAACAAAAATGAGTCCTGCTTATGTGTGTTCTTTCTCAACTGCTGATTGCTAGGAAGAAGATGATCAGCAGAGGCTTAGCAAGAGAAAGGAGCAGAAGCAAAAAGATTCGGATGATGAAACGAAAGCTTCCTCTTCTCTGGCCCCTGAGGAAACCCTTACTCAGCTCTCTAATGAAGAGGTAAAACAATTGGAGAGTTGAAAGCAGCTTGGAGTGGTTGTGCATTCCTCGGGGTGTTGATTACAAATACGAACGAAACTTCGTGCCCTTTACTCTCTGTAGCTTCCATTTCTAATTAAACAATAAAAAAATCTTTGGAGTTGCACTTGAATGTAGAAATTCTGATGAAGACTGGAAGATGATAATTCTGAGAGGTGCTGTTCAAAACTGTAAATTACCTTTTGCATTCTGGATGTTAAATTCGCTGGGGATTTACAACCATGTTTTAACACACCTAAATACTCAGAATTAAACCAAGCATATCTGAACGTTCAGCAAGTGTCTGTAGCTGCTTTGCTAACATACTTGTTGAATTCTGTTCTAAACTGAGATTGGTTAGACAGGTCTGATCACAGATTGTGAAGTGAGCCAGTTGCTTAGCATCTGCAAAATCAAATGATGTACATATCTCTGCGTCTTTAGCTATATCCAACTCTGTCAGTTGAGGTTTTTGGCCACGACTGTTTAGCAACCAAAAATAAACTTTAGCCAAGGCAGTAGCTGGGGCTCAGCACCAAATTTTTGCAGAAGCTGTTTGAGCTGTATTGGTAAACCCATTATAGCAGCCAGAAAAGGTGCTGCTGCTGGATGTCATGTGGGTGTTGTGGATAGCCAGACACTGGCACAAGCTGGACGTGTGTCTGAAACTTGCCGAAGCTTTTCACGTGTGAGGGAACAAGTCCAGCGAGTGCACAGGCTGGAACGTGGGCACAATATCAAAATGGGCAGTTTCTTAACCCTTCCCACTGCATTTTGCTTATTTGATCATCTGCCAGATTCCATTTTGGTTTTGTAAGTCAGAATAGGGAGAAATCAATAAAAACAAAGTTTTGTGCTTTAGAAGGTTATGTCAGCTTCAAAAGATTTGAGAATTTGCAGTGTGAGGCTTTATTTTGCCCGGTTCATTATCCTTTTGGAAGGGAAAAAGGTATGTACTTCTAGAGTCTGCCCTTTATCCCTATCAGTGATTTATAACAGTTCAGAATGAAGGAAGATGTTCAGAGTCACCACAGCTAAATGTAGCTCGATGTAGTTCTACCCGGTGTCCTACAGCAAGGATACAACTTTCCATTTCAAATGCCGTGTTCTCTGCTAGCACTCGTGTATCCAGATAGGCAACTGAGACCTACTGATGGTGAACAGAAGTCTTATCTTCTGCTGGTTTTCTTTAATCTTGCTTTCTAGGATAGTCTTTAGGCTCTTAAACGCAGCATTTATTTAATTCTGCCAATTATGCATAATGGCAAACTTTACATTTTGAGAAAGGGTGCAGCTTCCAGAGTTGTTTTGTTCTTGGTTGTGTTTTTGTTGCTATTTATGACCTTTTTTAACTATACAGAATATGCTTTAGGAATGGTAATGAATCCTATCACTGGTCATGTCTTGCAGCTCATCCTAATTTGACTTGGGAGCAGTTTGCAGTATGACCAGGCGATGTCTGAAGATGCAGTTTTATATAAGGCTCTATTCTCTTGACATTTTGTTACGAGCCTGAACTCGTATATATACATGTGAACATAAATATTACACCTAAAAACTATCAAAAGAAAGCTATATATAAATATTATGCCAATAAAAATGATTAAAAAAAAGCTATATCTAAATATTATGCCTAAAAATGTTTAAAAGGGGGCTATATTTACAATAGCCATAAACCCAGTAGTAGATAATATATAGTGATACATACAAATACCTATATGGAAGTGCCAGCTGCCTGCTAGTTTCTGCTGAACCTCTTTCAGAATGACTGTTTTTCTCGAGAGGCTTGTTTCCAGTGTTATTGTCTTTACGTGCGTAACGACAAAGCAGAAGTGCAGAATATTGGAAGGTATTTTGAAAGCAGTCTCATGCTTTTTAAATAAAGCATTACTGCTCTCTTTTCAGTGCTGCAAAGAAAGAGATCAAGAGACTTAATGTGCTTTATATACATCCCGGGATAGTTAGTGTGGCTTTTGGTGTTGGCATTCCCCAGGATACCTTTCAGTCTTTTCTCTTTTCACTTGAGAAGATTAGTTGTACATAAAGTCACTCAGAGCAGATGAAATAGAAGAATACTCACTTGTTACTGTAGGGTAGATTTTTAGTAATCATACTCTGTTTCTTTTTCTGTTAATGTCAATTTATTTGTTTTACAAAAGACATCTGAATTTGCTTGTGGAAGTGCCTTCTGTTGTGTACAGTTCTGGAAGGGATAGTGCAAGTATCTCTCTAGTGGAAGAAGCACCTTCTTTCATATATTGGAAGATGTAAGGTCACTCTGTCCTGGCTTCTCTGAAGGAAGACAGATCCTTACAAAAGCACACTCTTAACAGAAGACTTACTGTGGAATGGTGGTTTTGGTTTTGTTTTTTTGCTTGTTTGTTTTAGTCTTTTGATTCATGTCACTTCTCTAAACTTTTCTTTGCCACCTATAAGGATGATGTTCTTACCAAAGCAAACTGAAATTTGCCTTTATCATGTCCAGCATTCCTCGTGTCCCATGCTTCTAGAATGGATTATACATTTCTTTTTCCTTCCTTGTTTCACAGTTCCAGGTGCAAGTCAATAGCACCCACGGCTCGGTCCATTCGTTGGATGCAGACTTGCTTCTTTCTTCTGGTGAATCTTTCAATAAATCGGATAACGACATGTTTAAAGATGGACTACGGAGAGCACAGTCAACAGACAGTCTGGGCACATCTGGATCTTTACAGTCCAAAGCTTTAGGATACAACAACAAAGCAAAATCTGCTGGGAACCTGGATGAGTCAGATTTTGGACCGCTTGTTGGAGCAGATTCAGTGTCCGAGAACTTTGATACGGCTTCCCTTGGGTCTCTGCAAATGCCAAGTGGGTTCATGTTAACCAAAGATCAGGAAAAAGCAATCAAAGCAATGACACCAGAGCAAGAAGAGACTGCTTCGCTTCTTTCCAGTGTTACACAAGGGGTGGAAAGCGCGTACGTATCTCCGAGCGGCTACCGCTTGGTGAGCGAGACGGAGTGGAACCTGCTGCAGAAGGAGGTGAGTGACACGGCGAGTGTCTGCTCCTGCTGCCTGCTCGGGGAAGGCTCTTCCTACTTTGCTTTCATGTGGAGTCAGTGTGGAAGGAAATGGGCAACAGCAGCTGTTCACCCGGTACTTCTGTAGGTAGAGCACAGCTGCTGTAAACTGTACTGGCTGAGCCTGTTCTGTGCAGGTCCAAGCTGGAACAGAGGAGCTTCCATGGAGATGTAAGGAGAAATTTTTTCACAGTGAGGGTGACAGATCCTGGCCCAGGCTGCCCAGAGAGGTTGTGGAGTCTCCTCTGGAGACTTTCAAGCC
>JANHFX010004830.1:78413-90672 GCA_027560015.1 Chloroceryle amazona | reverse complement strand
GGTGCTAACTCTGACCGCGGGGTGCTACCACTGCCAGCAGCAGACACTGCCTGGGCAAGCAGCTGCTGACTTCAGACGGGGCAGTGAGTGAGAAGAACTGGGCTGAGAAGTAAAATTACTGAACAGAATTAGTTCCGTTCTCACCCAAACCAGGACAGGCAGAGAGTATTTCACTGTTCCTGGGCTGTTTTCCCTCATCCTGTAACACCCATCAGCTTTGCTTTCAAATTCTGAGCACGCCGACCAAGCCCAGCAGGGTAGTTTAAAGGAAAAATGCACGTGGCAGTAGAACGCAGGGAAGAAAGTGGTCAGAAGTGACCGTGCTGGGCAGGTCTCTGCAGGTGTTGCCCGCATTGCTACAGTCACCTGGAAGGTAGAGCACTGGGGCAGCTGGTAGTTAGTGCTGGCTAACACTCTGCCAGCTTCCCAAAGAGAGTCTGAGAACTCCCAAGCTGATTTCTCAAAGGAAACTTAAATTGCATCATTTGCAAGGCCAGTGAGGCTGCTGCTCCACCATGAAGCCTTGGAGGGCTCCTGAATTAATCCTGCTTGAGTTCCCAATCCTGTCTCATATTTCTTACTCTGACTCAGCCACTTCCCTTGTCCCCAGGCCACCATCAGTGGCCAAAAAAGTCAACATCCACTCACAAATACTTCCCTGGGTTTTTTTCCTGCTCTATCTCTGAACTCAGGTTAGGAAACAAGCTTGATTCTGGTGTTGACCTCACTGCAGTAAATCAAAGTTAACTTCTGTCACTACCACACATTTCAGAGGGAATGGGGAATCCCACTGAGATGCTCTAGAACAAAAGCCAGAGAGAGGCTTTTAGTTCCAGCAGCTCTCAGCTGTTGTTTCCTTCAGTAGCATTTTGCCACAGCCTTCTCCAACTACCTGGCAAGCACCAGCCATGCCCACCCTGCCTCAGCACCAGCAGTGCTGCTTATGCTGAAGCTGCTAGCAGATGTAAGGACGAGCAGAACTTGCCCCTGACATTTTGCTGTTCCTCTGCAGGGAGCCAGATGCGATCCTGTCAAACAAGGGATGGAGACCAGTCCTTGCCACTACTTCCCTGGGCAGCCTGGGCCAGGGCTTGACAATCATTCTGGGGAAGAGATTTTACCTCGTGTCCAACCTAAATCTCCCCTGGTGCAACTTGAGGCCTTTTCTCAACAGCTGCAGTTCCCTCAGCCACTCCTCACAAGACTTGTGCTCTACACAAGATAGGAGCACAGATACCCAATGGAGGGATGGAAGAAAAGATGGTGTCAAGGTTCTCAAGAGCAGACATGGGATCATTTAAATTGTTGTGTTTGTTTTTTTCACCCCATATTGCCATATACTCTACAGCTCCAGAGGAGGAATGAGAATTTCTGACCGCTTTTGAACACAAGGAATTTTCACAGTCGATCTCATCGGAAAAGTGAGAAGACCCATGAAACCAACCATGCAACAAATACTTCTCACCACCCACTGCACTGCTTTCTGCAGTTAACATTTCCTTCTCTTCGCTGCTCGTATCAATACTTTGTGTTTATACTTGTAGCATGTATTTTTGCCTTTCCTGTTTCATATATTCCTCCACTCACAGTTCATCCACATATTTATGCTGCTTCACTTTTCAGACTGTTCCAAAATGATCTCACAATCCCGTGCTGTCACCTCTCCTTACAAAATGAGTTACAGTTGAAACATTTCATCAGTGGCAAATTAGAAGATAAAAAAAGTGATGGTTTAGAAAATCCTTCCGATGACAGATCATTTGTATTCCCACTTTCAAAAGCAATCACTGGTTACTGCTAAATCTGGGGCTGTCCATCCCTGAGAATGTCTGCCAGTCACTAAGCTTTTCATTCAGATTTTAAATATGTATTTTCTCTCTCCAAGATATTTCTCGTGATGTTCATATAAAAAAAAAAACCAAAACCAACAACGTTACATCTTTAGATTGCTGATTATTTAACCTTCTATTGATAATATCATCTCACTCAAAACGCTTACAGCAGTGTTTACTTTGTAAGAAATGGTTTCACAATCAAATCTTTCATAGTCTTTGATAGTACTCCTCTGAAAAAGCTTCTTTCACTGCCTATTTTTCTGCCTTAATTTGTTTTAAATTATCTATGCCATGTGAAAAAGATCAGCTGCTGCTATTAGACAGTAATGGAAAAACAAACAATAAACAAAAGGAGTCAAACGCACCAAAACAAACAGACTAATGTATGCTGCAGGTTTTTGGTTTGTATAGAAACAGCTGAACAACAGTTCAAGGGAATCAGCTAACAGAATTCTAGCGGAGCGCTTCCTAGTTTCTGCATGAAACCCCTTTCATAAAATACATTAACTCCTGCTTGAGGATGACAGAACAGATTTCAGTAACAAAACCTCTTTTCTTCCACTACTAAGCTACAGGGCAGCGTCTCACGCCCGTACCTAGACTCAAAGCCATCTTTTGCCTTGGCCATAGGAGTTCCTTCCCCGGTTGCCCCGAAAGCAAGAATCCCTGCAGCGAGATGCTACCTTAACTTTCAACCTTCTGCTAAAGGCTGGTGAAACCTCATGGAAATATTACACGTGCACTTCTGAGCTCTGTACAAATCCCTGCTCCTCTGCTCTGTTTTCTCTCGTTAATCTTTCTTCCCGTTGTTGCTTCTTCTCGCCCCTGTTCCCAAGCCCTCTCCTCCAGACTGTTGTGCTGTTTTATAGGACTGAGCCATCTTTCCCAAGACCCAATCCATTTTCACACCAGCTCCACTAATTGGCAACAGACTTGACACATTTCTTGATTACAAGTTAAAACATTTAGAACAAAGCTCTAAACCTTTAAAAAAGAAAAGGAAAAAAACTGCAGTAAAGAAAATGTCCTCAATTAAATGCTCTTTAACTGGAACTCTCTGGGAAGCAAAAGAAGAGGGAAATCAAATAGTGCAAGACCACCCTGTAGTAGTCCTATTTAAAACCCCAGAGGTTTTATTTAAGAAGCTGTGTGTTCTGGACTACAGTCACAGAAGTACTTCAAACTTTTAAAGATACTTTTAAAGATCCTATTGCCACATAAATAGTTTCTCTCTTCAGATAACTTTCAAACATTATTAGCTCTGTTGGTGAAGATGCTGCCAGTTAAATATGGGGTTTATGAGTTATGGTAAAAGCCGTATCACTCAAAGTAGACATAAATTCTTTGATTTGTAACTCAAAAGTTAGAAGACAAAAATAACACGAGGAATCACAGATTTGAAAATTTGGCATTTCATCCACAGATTATTAATATACCTGTGCCTTATATCAATGCAATGCATAAATGAAGGCTATTTTTTCCTTGTAGTTGACAATGATGGTATTGCTTTAGGAAAGGTATCTGGATAGGCCATCATTTCTTATTGGATCAGCCAAAATTATCAAACTTTTGTAGTGCATTATAAAGCAAAACCAGATACAGAACAAAAACTGAAGCATTTAGATTTACAAGTTGGTTTCAGCCACTTTATAATCATGCACTGCAAGTTTTTTTTCCTTAAGACTTTCCTTCTCAAAAATTTCAGGTTTTGTCCTGATTAGCAACAAACCTGATGGGTTTTTGGGCTGTTTTGTTTGGAAGGTGGATGGGTAGGGTGTGGACAATAATAAAAACATCACCAGGAAAAAGAAAAAAAACACCAAGCAGAATACCTCATTTGCCTCGAAAATGGTTATTTCTGACCAGCTTTTAGATCAGGTTTCACCAGGCTGTAAATGACTCCAAATCCTGTCTCTTATATTCTCACCTGAGAATCCAGAGCAAAGAGGATGGCCTTGTGGACACCCCAATAGCTAGCACGAGCTCCGGGCTGTGTGACCCTACCCCAGTTACATACCCCTAGGACTATATGCATTTGATTTATTCTCAAAGGAAGGAGTTAATTCAACGCTTTAAATTAATTCTAATTTAAATTTGACACATCCACCACCTAAAGAAAGTGCTCATGTTAATGTGTTTGCCATTCACTTTAGAGTCACTGCTAGTTTCAAGAAGGAGATAAAATCACAACCTGCTTGCTGGTTTATTTAAATATTTTCCAACTCTTCCAGACAGCTAGAGGAAAGAAGTTGCCAGAGGCAATCAGATGGACATGGACTGAGGTAATGCTGGGCCGGCTGTATGTGCCAGTCTGACTTCTCACTGCAATGCCAGTGCAGTACAAATGGTTTCTTTTTACCAGGAATTGGCACATGTGCAAGGAAAGGACTTCACAGGATAGCTCAGAGCATTTGCATGTTGATAGGAGCTGTTTGGTTGAAGGCCTGGAGGTTTTTATTGCAGCCCCAAGGTCTTTAGTAGTGTCAACAAAAGGGAGGAGGTAATAGGAAGCAACACTTCCTACACCAGGCCTTGGGGCAAAGAGTCATTTCCTGAACTGCAACCACCAAGTTAAAGATAATAAGTTAAGATGTTCCTTAAAAGGAAAGCAAAGTAGGTCTTCAGCACAACAGGCCAAGAAAACCGTTAAGATTTCTCCTCGAGGAGAATTTCCTGCTGGGAGGACCTCCATCAACACTGGACCATTACAAAACTGAAGCTCATTTCTATTTTTGAACTGGAAGATTCCAAATGTGCATAAGGATTAGAAACATGTTCTAATATTGCCAAGTATGGGAACAAAGATGAGCTGGTATGTTGAGAAAAACATGCAGAACGGGGCTAACCCCTCACCTCCCTGCTCTTTGAATTACCCCAGTCCCCAAAACCTGTCCCTAGTACTGCAGGAACCAGAGTCCCAGCTGGGGCAGTGCTCATCGCACTCCTGGAGCAAGATTTCCTCAAGTCATGTAGAAATACATAGAGCAAAGAGGAAGCTTCTTAGGCTTTAGCAATGAATTTAGTAAAGCTAGGCTACAATTCTAACAGGTCCTGCGTTAGGATATTCTCATTACTTCCATCCAGCAGTTATGGGGGGGGGTTCAACAATACAACAGAACGGACTGAAAAATAGATACTTCTCTGGTAGTACTCATCTTTGCACAGCTTTCCACTCTAACTTAAACCCCAGTATGTTCCTCTGCGTCTCCAGAAACAGCTATGGATGGGATGACAGGATACAGATCTGTCCACAAAGCAGTTACCTGTATCCCACAGACAGGCAGCAGGACAGCAAAGGTTACATGTGAGCAGAGGGGTAACAGAGGAGCCAGCTCCCTGTTCAAACGTTTGTTCCCTCTGTGGAATTACTCGGCCTCTCAAGCTGATATTTATCTATCCCCGTAGAGAGCGAGGGGTGTAACAATCTAGGCACTTTTCTGATGAGGAGCCTGCCTGTTGAGTACGGAGCAGATGGTTTATGTGTTCAAAGGGACGTGTTCCCGTTGTTCACACCTCTGGCACAGACAGCTTGCTGCAGCTCTCGTTTGCTAGCAGCTCGATTTGATGGAGTACTTGCAGTTTGCTTTTGATAATCTGCTCCCTCAACAACAAAATGGTGGCAGAGAGAGAGTGAGAGGAAAGTGCCCTTATTGTTATTTACTCTTTCTGTTCTCATCATCATGCTTGGAGGCACTTCAGAGCAAAGCTCTTACCTCGTTCAGAGGTGCAAACAACAAAGCAAAAAGGAACTTTTCCCCAGAGGATCCAAATTCCACCACGATTCATGTACATTTCCTGTATGCCTTAAAATATCTTTTCCTTTTCCAGCATTTTTATATATGCTTCATTTTCTTCCATCAAGCAGGAGCCTTCGAGACAGATGCATAGAAATGCATGGCACAGGGGTATGCCCGGGCTAATGTAATGTGCTACTAGCAGGTCTCACAACTATCACAGGATCATTTTGGTTGGAAGAGACCTTTAAGATCACCAAGTCCAACCGTTCCCCCAGCATGGCCAGGGCACCACTAACCCATGCCCCTCAGCACCACAGCTTGGAAACCCCTCCAGGGATCACGGGGACTCCACCGCTGCCCTGGGCAGCCTGGGCCAGCCCCTGACAACCCTTGCAGGGAAGAAATTGTTCTGATGTCCAACCTAAACCTCCCCTGGTGCAATTTGAGGCCGTTTTGGTCTTGTCCTATCACTTGTTTCTTGGGAGAAGAGACCAACCCGTACCTTGCTGCAGCCTCCTTTCATCAGATCCAGTTGGTCCCAGAACACATCATGGCATGAAAGCTGATAATGCTTTGGCACAACAACTAAAAAAAGGAGCAAGTCCTTTAAAACCAAAACAACAACCTAGATTATTAATAAAAATCTAATTTTTCCATTTATTTCAAAATCCTCTATTTCCAGGTGAGAGAAGCCAAAGAAGCATTTGAAGACCAACAACTTGCAATAACCCAGCTTGCACTGCGTTCTGTTGCTCTTTTTTCCTCCACCTTTTACCATATAAAAAATACGCAGACGGAAATGGGAGAGTCACATATATCTCAAACATGCAGCTGAGTCTAAGAACTCCACCATTTGGATACAGTTCTAAATTTCCTGTCTGCAAAACTGAACCAGTAACCTCCTGAGCCAGCCTGGTTTTGGGAGATGGCCAATCCAGCAGAAATCATGCAATCCTGTGTGACTAACCAGTTTTACAGTGTTCTGCTTTGGGGTTGTCAGGGTTTTTTTTCCTTGCTTCTACAACGTTGGGGATGTAGGAGTGCAAAAATGGGAAAAATAAATGAAAGGCAAGGAAAAGAAACACTCGTTTTGAACCTCAGATGCTGGTTCACATTAGGTCTGAACTGGGGCATGAGGGCCTGGGTCTGATCTTATTCTATGCAAGCCACTGTTTTTTATTTTACATAGGAATGAAATAAATGCTTGAAACAGAAATTATCAGTGTTTTCTTTTTCATACCTGCCCAGCTTGTTACTCAGAAACCACATCCTGAGGATTTTCTAGCTCTCACTCTAGCGAGAACTCAGTCGTGAGGATATTTTGCTCATAAATGTAATGATGATACTCTAGAGAACACACTTTTGGCTTGGGTTTGCTCAAATTGCAGCTGATTGAATAGTTCTTACCAATTTGTGCTGAGATGCACTATTATTCCAGCAGTGGACACCAGAGAAGACTCTTGTCACTAACACACGAACATAAAAAACTGGGGTTTTTCAAAAGAAGTTGTCCAATTTCCTTAAGTGATGCCTTCTCTGGTGCCTGCTTTCTAAAACCTCCATTTACATTCCTATAACGGAACCTGGAGAATCACAGGCTTTTGTTAGAATTATACCAGATGGTGGGTGGAAACCTGGAGATACAGTATCATTTGCCACAAAATTCTTTAAGACTTTTCCAGACTGAAACCAAGCAAACCTGACTAATCCTTCCAGTACAGGGCTCTTCACGTAGGTCAGATGGCATCATCCAAACAGACCTTCAAGGAACATGCCAATGTACTTACTCTAGTATGGAAAGAGGATTTACTATGGTACTGTAGCCTGAACCAGGCAAGACAAAGGAGAAAGAGTGACCTCTCCTGGCAAAATGGAAAATCTATAGCTGATTTCTAGCGAACAAAATGGGTTGGAAGGAATGAGTAGGATTTGAACAAGGTAAAGTTTCTTCAAAGGTAAACATTGTTCATCTCATAAGACAATTCAAATCCTCACCTGATTTTGGAGTTCAATAAGGAGGAGCAGGCAAGGAAGTTACGATAAAGTTTGGTGAAGTTTAATGAAGATAATTATTAATAAAAAGCAGCTAACATGCCCTGAAAATGCTTTCTGTTGGGGACTGTGTGATCATTTGGCCTAATTATTTTTGATGTTTTGCCCATCAAATAACGAACAAGCAGCTTGTGAAATGTCAGCTATAATTAGAACAAATAGAGCTTTAGCCTGAACATCCAAAAAGCCTCCCGTACCCATGACGAAGGAATCCTCTTCCCAAGGAGCCATTTCCAAAGCAGCAGGGGCAGACATGTTACAGGTAGGAAAGTTGGCACACAGGGAATGGCCAAAACTTCTGAAGTCAAATGAAAGTGCTTGAGATTACAGATGGGTAATAATGCTCTGGCTTTATTGAGGTTATCTCTTCAGGGATCCTATCGAAGAGCCTTCATTTCACAGGGCCATATACAATAAGATTTTCATATTTCCACAGAGTATGTGGCTTCTTTGCTAACTTCATGATTTACTGAATCAATACTGGAGTCACCTAAAGGTACAGAATATATCTATGCAATATAGGACATTGACCTCAGTGTTTCAGTCATCAAGGCTTGCTCAGTGTGCTTTCTGTTACTGCTCCAAGATTCACAGGTTGCTTAGGGGACTCCGTTTACTACAATTCCTTGCCCTCTTCAATGACATTCAAGACATCGGCCCTTTTTATTCAAGCCAAAATTATTCCTTCCTTTGCACCACCACCTAACTAGCATTACTTCTGACTGGCATCTTAATTTTGTACTCCTAGCATGCAACCAGAACTTGTTTGAGAGTACACACAGACAAGCCACAGTAAAGAAATAAACACTGCTCTTATGTAACTATGGCTTTAAGACCTACTGGAAATATCTGGGAATCCAGAGCAAACAAAATATCCACAACACTTTCCATCTAGTCAAACTCAAGAAAGGCTTTTTCACCTAGCTCCAATGATGACAAAAAGTTCTGGATCTACATAAAAAAATAAGACACCACTGAAGCTTCCATTGAAAATAAGGCTCTGACAGGTCAACAACAGCAGAACAGTGAGAACTTCAGAATGGAAGAAGCTGTGGAGCTTGGATTTGAAGCCTTTCCATCACAGCACTACCAACAGAAACATAGAAATGTCTGGGCTGGAAGGGACTCCAGAGCTCATCCAGTCCAACCCCCTGCTGAGAGCAGGGACATCCTCAACTCGAGCAGGGTGCTCAGAGCTCTGTCAGCCCTACCTTGAATGTCTCCAGGGTTGGGGCCTCAACCACCTCCCTGGGCAGCCTGTTCCAGTGCTCCACCACTCTCCTGGGAAAGAACTTCCTCCTTATTTCTGATCTAAATCCACTCCTTTCTAATTTAAACCCATTGCCCCTCGTCCTTTCACTCCAGGCCTTTGTGAACAGGCCCTCTCCAGGCTTTTGTCAGCTCCCTTCAGGTACAGGAAGGTGGCTGTTGGATCTCCAAGAAGCAGCTGTTTGACTCAGTTCAAGAAAACGTTTTTTCCTTTCTTTTCCTAAGGCTAGACAGACACACACGCATAAGTTGGAAAGACATAGTAAAGGAACTTGTGAAGCAGCCACACTTCAACCTCCACAATTCCCATCAACCTCTTACAAATTCTGTTTTGCTCCACAGGAAGTGCCTTTCACATTTATTTCACTGAATTTTGGGGTATTTCTACAATGATACCTCAGTAGTGAGGGAAAAAAACCCCTCACCATTTTCAGCTTGGTCAGCAAGTTCAGAAATCTGTTTTCTGGTACCTCCTCTTGGCCTGTTGATGACTCTGCTGCAGCGCTGGCCTCGCACTGATCTGCAGAATTCCTGCAGTTCAGAAATTCACTTAACGCCTGGGATCCCACGACAGAATGACCAATATGATCAAAAAGCTATTCCAGACAATATCTTCAGACTTTTCAGGAACACCACCAGAAAAAAAAACATTACTAGACAGGAAGTCACAGAATTTTGCCAAAAGAACAAAGAGAGAAAATCAGACTGTTTAAAACACTAATGGATTCACTCAGATGCCTGTCACTGCGTTCTTCAACAAATAAATCTTGGGGTCAGAATTATCTCTGGGGACGGCGACCCTGATTCTTAACAGAAATGGGGAACGGGAGCCAACAGGAAACAAGAACAAGGGGTATGAAGACACAAATCTTCCATTAGAGAAAAAACACTGAACTCTTCCTACTAGAAAAATCCCATGAAACTGAAGTGTGTCACGCTGCTAGAAACCTTTCCAACATTGTCCTGTCACAGTATAGAACTCTTAGTTTTGATCACAAGCTGGCTGCACAGAACTTCAGAATTCCCTTCCCCCCACTGAGTCAGGTGTTCCGCTGCCCGGAGCTACAAAAGCCGGCGTTCAGAACAGCACAACTGGTTCCAGGAGCAGACACCTGCAGATCCCAGCTGGTTGAGGTTCGGGGATTCGCTGCGAAAGAATCGTTCTCTGTGCGCACAGCAAACCCAGCCCTGCCGTGAGGGTGATGGAAACCTGGGCAGGCCCTGCAGCGAGCAACACGAGAGGGAGGGAAAGCTCTGAAGAGGCCGGTGATCCCACACTGTACCACTGTGCAGCGTGGGGCAGGGGTATGAGCGCTGTCCCCACAGTCATGGCAATGCGAGTGTGAAAGTCACCCGACGGCACAGTGTGGGAAGTCTCCTGTCTGCCAGCTACAATCTTTTACTATTTTCTTCAGAGCTGCTAGGAATTAAAAATGAATACGCCACCCAACGTAAAGAATATGGACACAGCAATCAGCATTCATTCAAAACTTATTAAAAAAATTATATAAACCAGCCATAACTGACAAGAGGTCCAGATTGATATTGCTGCCATCAGCAAGAACTACAGCTCGACCACAAGAAAGGAAATAAATTGCATTAAAAGCAATCAATCAGATGCAGAATCGAATAAAGGAACTGTATTACTCTGGTGCTGCCAAGTACAGCCTGTCAAGCAGAGAAATTCTAATGCAGGGGTGTGTGCTGAACCCAGCTGTGAGTCCTATCACACGGAGAGCCAGGAGGGATGGGGGAAGATCATCCCTGTCACCTGCAGCTGCCAGGACCAAAGCGAGGCCAGGAGGAGTCGGGGATGTCCAAACTCCAGGGCTGATCCAGTTTCCCCATTTCTGACATTTGAAGATAGCATTCTGGTGACAGACAACTCAGTTTTGTCTCTTCTCTGTAAGTAAAGAGATTTCCAGAGTAGATGTGACTGCTCAGCACTGGCTTTCACTGGTAATTTAATGTTCTGCACCTCTTTAGTTACATAAAATCAACACAGCGAGTTAAAATTGAGTGCACGTTCCCTTGTTATTCTTGCCATTCTATTTGGATATTTGGAAACAAGCACTTGGGAGTTCAAGTCAACTGTTGTTTAGCAATTGCATGACTGCCTAGGAGAGAGAGTTCTCCTTAGCTCAGAACAAATACTTCTCCCAAATAATTATGCTCCCATGAAAAAGTCGCCGTAGGGAATGATTTCAGTGAGTGGATCCACCTTACAGAATACCCAACATTTTGAGTCTGTGTCAGAGAGAAGCAGCTGCTTCCCCAAATAGCTAAAATCCTGCTCTGGCACTGGTGTTTCTTCCAACCAATGTTGTGATTTTTGCCTACTTTTGATCTGAGTGAGGGAATCTTTTTCAGTGAAGCTGCTGAACTACATTTCAGTACTCCCTTGTTTCTCTTGAAAATGTGGAATCTTTAAAACACACCCACCCCCAAACTCACTTTCCAGTAAGATCTTTCAGAGCAAGCATTTCAGCTGTTTGTTTGTGGGATTTTCTTAGTCCCAGCAAGAAATAAAACAGGCAACAGATTTTTGGTAGGTTTTATCAAAGTCAGAATGAAAGGGCTAGAGGATTATCTGTGAAATATCATAACTCATTTTGGAGATAATTACCAAAAAACTGCCAGGCATTCAGGTAATTTCAGATTCCCTAAATACATACAGATGGTTGTCTCTGAGCTACTGCACTTTGAATTTCAAGGAAAACTGCCTCTGTTTGCCCCCAACTGCTGCTCTGCTCACGGAATGGATTAGCTATCCAATTTCAGATGCCTCTTTATTTAATAAAATGACACCGACAGAGCAATCCAGCAAAGTTCTGCACTTAATGGCCACTTAAGGCATTCGGTGCTTTACACAAAGTGATCAGGTCTACGTCAGGTGATTCCCACAGTAAAAAGTCTCCATGATTTGAAAAATGTATGTAGAGAAAGAACTTTTTACTTCTCAGCCAAGAGAATTATCCCCAGCCCTATCAGGCCCTGCTGCAACTCAGAACCTACCCTACCTCTCTACTGGGCTGCACGTGAGGAGCAAAACCTAGCACCAGATTCACACTTTCTCAAGTACCAATATCCCTCCAGAGCCGGAACCCTCTGACAGGAGGACAGGCTGAGAGAGTTGGGGTTGCTCAGCCTTGTGAAGAGAAGGCTCCAAGGAGACCTTCTGGTGGCCAAAGGGACCTTTGAGACAGACAGGGACTGACATTTTCATAGGGCCTGCTGGAACGGGACAAGGGGTGATGGTTTTAAACTGAAAAAGGGTATATTTAGATGGGAGAAAAGGAAGAAATTGTTTACACCGAGGGTGGTGAGAGCCTGGCCCAGGCTGCCCAGAGAGGTGGTGGCTGCCCC